>AWOL01S0008719.1:161941-175011 GCA_000715115.1 Nicotiana otophora
TAAGATATATTGTATACATCTTAAGATATATAAGTTTTATATATATATATATATATATATATATATAGAATATATATGAGAGCTAAGGGAACTAAATACTTTTATCACGATACATTCATCTCCATTACAACACATAGGTATCTTCTTCTTTCTCTTTATTTTTGCTTTTGTCCTTTTTAACCACTTGCCATTTTTTATTTTTTATTTCTTTGATGTGTGATTTTAATTAGTTTTCAATTTTTCGTTAGTGTCCTGCTTTACATAACATTTTGTTTTTCTTTTCTCTACTTTTTTGTATTCTCAAATTCAATTTTTTTTATTATTTGTTTCTATTTATGAAATTAGTTCTAAAATATATTTACAATATTGTGTATTTCACACAAAAAGTTAAATATTATTTTTTAGTTATCACACGTAATTGCTTATATGTAATAGGCGGAGAGGGAAGAGACTTTGATTGAGAATTCTTTAGGACAATCTTGTAATAATGACTTTTTTCCTTTAGTTTTTATTTTATAAAACACAAAATATGTCTTATAATATTTATTTATGCGATTTCTAAAAAGTTTATATTTATTAGTATCACGACCCAAAATACGACCAGTCGTGATGGCACCTAACCCAACCCGCTAGGTAAGCCAATTAACCACAAACCAATTTAAATAATAATTATTAAAGCAATTTAAGTAAAGAAAACTCTTAATCTTATACATTTCCCAAGAACTGGTAGTACAAATCACGAGCTTCTAAGAATAGAGTTTACAAAGCTAGTTTGAAGTAATTACATCATCTGTTTGAAAAGTACATAAGCAGAGTTTTATGAATTTAAGGCTATCATGAACAAGAGGCAGCTACAACCGGAACGCATGTACATCTTCAGATCTAGCTCCCAACGAACGCAACAACATTAGCAGCCAACATCTGCACACAAAGTGCAGAAGTGTAGTATGAGTATAACCGACCCCATGTACTCAATAAGTAACAAACCTAATCTTAGGTTGAAAGTAGTGACGAGCTTGTACTAAGGTCCGATCAAATTTCAATAACCAACAATAGTGCATAACAAAATAAAACAAGTAATACCAGAAGTAACTCAATGATCAAATGCTCAATAAAACATAATTTCTGAAAATAGTTTTGCCTTTCAAGTACATCAATTAAAACCCAAATCATTTACCGAAATTGCCAAAAATATGAATAAGTATGAAAAAAAATAATTTTCCAAAAATCCTTTCAATAATAAATAAAATATTTTATTTTATTTTTAGATAACCAATGTAAAACAAATGCATCACTATGCCCATCTGTCAACATGCGTGAGAAATCATGAATGATGTAATACCGTACATCATAAGAAAAATACATCTCTATGCCTGCATGTCATGTGTGCATGTCAATGCAATGTATCTAAGAGATGAACTCATGCACTCACACTCTCAGAGTACTCAATCTCACTTTCTCACACATTCCACTCATCATGCTCAATCACTCGGTACTGTATATGGCCAATCCGGCCCAAGGAAGATCCATCTCAGAATATACGCATCAACTGATCATCAGTCACTAAGTACTGAGTAGGGCCAATCCAGCCCGTGGAGAAGATTCTTATCCATGTATATAATACTTCGGACAAGATCCATGTCCAAGGAAGATCTATCCCTCAATAATATCAACCACGCTCATTTGGGGTGTACAGACTCCGGAGGGGCTCCTTCAGTCCAAGCGCTATAAACCGCACGGACAACTCACGTGCTGCACAGATAACTCACGTGTTATAGTATCAATATCTGGATCCGCACGGACAACTCACGTGCTTCACGGACAACTCACATGCTATGTAAAGCCTATAAGGCCTGCTGCAGGCAGGCATCCTTGATCCATATAATAATAATAATAATATATATAAAGCCAATATGGCCTGTTGCGGCGTGCAACCCGATCCTATAATTATCCTCCCAATCAGGCACTCGGCCTCACTCAATCATCAATCTCTCCAGTCTCTCGGGCTCACAATATCATGAAACTAACCCAAAATGATGATATGACGCATCAATAAATAACAATAGAGACTGAGATATGATATGCAATGGAAGGAATATGTATGAGTATGAAATTTTAATTTAAACAAATAATTCATAGCAATATGACCTCTGTGTGTCTCAATAATACTGGCATATGGCCTCAGCATGATTTTTAATATAATTCTCAGCTCAATTTCTTTAACACATAAAACTGCATAGAAAATGCCAAGATTATTTGACTACAAAATTCCACTGAAATAATTACGTCACAGTTTCTATGGTGCACGCCCACACGCCCGTCACCTAGCATGTGCGTCACCTTCAAACAATTCACATAATACGTATATTTCTCAGCTCCAAGATTAGAAGAGTTACTTATCTCGAACAAGAAGAATTCAAATTCCGAGCAAGATCAAAATGCTCCAGAAATTCTATTATGTGCGTATCAACTCTTGAACGGCTCGAATCTAGCCACAATAAATTTGATTCAGTCCACATAATTTATAGGAATTATTTCCATATCAAATACTAATATTTTCCCACAAAATCCGAAATTATACTCGGAATCCAACGAAACTCACAAAATCCGACAACCCATCTAATTACAAGTTCAACCAT
Source organism: Nicotiana otophora (assembly GCA_000715115.1). Taxonomy (NCBI): domain Eukaryota; kingdom Viridiplantae; phylum Streptophyta; class Magnoliopsida; order Solanales; family Solanaceae; genus Nicotiana; species Nicotiana otophora. Next base: position 164,581 of record AWOL01S0008719.1, read on the forward strand.
ACTAATTTCACTCAATTACGACTCCAAATCAATGTTCAAAACTCAAAATTCATATTATGAACTTTAGGCCAACACCCCCAATTTTCTCTTTAAATTCATCAATCAATTGCTAAAAATGAAGATAGATTCATGGAATATAATCATAAAGGAGTCAAGAACACTTACCCCAAGTTGTGTGAAAATAATTCCTCTACAAAATCGCCCAAACCGAGCTCCAAAATGAGAAAGAATTTCGGAAGCCCTCGTTTTTAACACTGCCCAAGCATTTCCGTACCTGCGGTTTCTGGGATCGCACCTGCGCATCCACTTTTGCGGAAGGAATTGCGCTTTTGCGGACCTCACTTACTCAGCGAGCCTCCGCTTCTGCGATGCTTAGGACCGCATCTGCGGTCGCGCTTTTGCGCAAAATTCGGCGCACCTGTAAATACCCCAGTCCCGCATCTGCTCCAACCCCGCCGCACCTGCGGCATCGCACCTTCGGCCAAGACCCTCGCAGGTGCGATCACATCGGAGGCAGCAGTTCCAGCATTGTCCTTAAGTCCGAATTTGATCCGTTAATCATCCAAAACTCACCCGAGGCCCTCGGGACCTCAACCAAATACACCAACAAATCCTAAAACATATCACGGACCTACTCGAGGCCTCAAATCACATCAAAACGACAAATCGCACCTCAAATCAAAATCTATGAACTTTGAACTTTTAAATTCTATATCTTGTGCCGAAACACGTCAAATCACTCCGGAATGACTTCAAATTTTACACACAAGTCACATTTCACATTATAGACCTATTTCAACTTTCAGAATCGGATTCCGACCCCGATATCTAAAAGTCAACCCCGCGGTCAAACTTTCCAAAATTCAAGTTTCGCCATTTCAAACCTAATTTCACTATAGACCTCCAAATAATTTTTCGGACACCCTCCTATGTCCACAATCATCATACGGAGCTATTGGAATCATCAGAATTCATATCCGGGATTGTTTACACATAAGCCAATATCCAGTAAACCTTTTAAACTTAAGTTTTCAATTATGAGACTAAGTGTTTCAATTTATTCTGAAATCCTTCCGGACCGAACCAATTACCCAGACAAGTCATACAACAACAGTAAATCATAAATTGAGCAGTAAATGAGGGAACGGGGCTGTAATACTCAAAACGACCGGCTGGATCGTTACATTCTCTCCCACTTAAACATACGTTCGTCCTCGAACGTGCCAAGAGTTGTTTCCAAGCCATCAAATCACTATTCCATATTACCACGCACGTACCCGGGGGGTGATCCCATGTCACCCTATTCCATATAGGACTGACAACACAATATAACTGAAAATCCTTAATTTAACCTTAGCCCAAAAACCTTGGAATTAAATTCCCATCCTTCAGAAATGTTTTTTCAAGACATGAATCTTATATTTACACATTGTATGAGTCTGAACAAGCTGCATCGAGCTATAACTATAACCACAGATATAATCACCCAGCATATTACACAACTCGCACGCTCGTAGCACCATTCCTGATCACAGTAACTACTTCAAACCAACCAAGTACTAGTATTAAACCCCATATCGAACAAAACCTCATCCCAACACCTTCGTACACTGTTGATAATAAAAGAAACACGCAGAATCTCGTAACCCCTTATCAGATCAACAAGTCATGGAGCTCTCTCTCCCTAACCAGAACCATAATTACTTGCTAAGCCGACTTTCAATATTATCCTTTCGAATATACTGTAATCAAACATGATCGTACCCATTCTAGGTCCAATGACCTTACATTATTAAATACAGCTCTCTCACAGACACGCCACATCAATATAACTCCAGTCACAACTGCGCAATTAGTGTACCCAAATATGGGAGATGTCTTAGGGAAGAGAACCGTATTGCAAGTTCAACAAGCACCACCACAACTACAATGTTACAACCAACTCCTCAAATTTTATGAAGAGGATAACCGTAGGCGTATGTGCACAATTGTAGAGGAGGGAAATTAATGAATCAGATAAATTATCATAGAAATATAATTCCCACACACGGTACGGACAACTCACGTGCCAATAATATGAATCGCCTGGCATGGTCACAGGCCTCCAGTCCCAACATATCACATAGGAGAAATTAAACAAGTACACTTATAGCGCGTAGCTATCACAAATAATTAACGCAATTAGTGCCTCCACTGAGTTTAAATAAAATACTCACCGCAAATAGGTCGCAACCCGAAACATTATGCTTCTGAGAACTCCCAGTCTCCAAATTCATCGAGCATATGAATTACCGTAATTGATCCCAACTCCATCACTAGAATGACTAACACATTTTTCATGCACGATCATCCCATGAGGAATACTTCTATAATTCTCCCGTGCCACATAGGAAAAATCTGAATATCAACAGTCTATCAACCAGGTGAGTACCGCAATACCAATGAACATTCGTAAATCAAAACACTATGCACTTTTTGAAATACACACCCTTCTCAGGGATTACCGAGCAGTTGTAACATTCATCTAAATATTTGAGACTGACCATTATGTCCAAAATTTCGTGATCTTTCTTTCAAGAATGAACTGCCACCTTGTACATGCAAATCTAAACGCCGCACAACACCCACATCTATTATGCCATCATATGAAAAATACTAGAACCTCATAATCATTATGAGTCACAAGTAAAATACAGATCCGATCAGCCAGAAGCCTTCCGTTTGATCCCATCCAGAAGAAAATCACAATACTCAACATGTTCCTCGGGCCGATTGGAAATGTCCATATCAAACCGTGTAGAAATCCTCGAGAATGCTTTGGAATCCATTTGCACTTAATCAAGCCGTCAGAACTGAATCTCTATAATTCAGCCAAGCCACGCAGGTCACCAAACCCAAGAATATTCCCATAAAGTACCTGTAGAAAAACCTCACATCATAAGCACCCAAAGAACCGATTATATCCATTACCATACTGATACCGAAATATAAAATCTATAATGATATACAAAAATGCCACAAGTCTCGACACCATCAAATTTAATTTCAGATTTTAGCCATAAACAAATCCGCCAAAAATTCTCAATTTCTACATATTAATCTAGAATCCATTAGACCTTTCTCAAGAGTCATCCACTCTGCTCAAATATCAATCGCACCGCCCAAACTGGCCGAAAGACACATGCCTCATTTAGCACAACAACACCCAAAAAAGTAATCCTGCCTTAACACCACTGATCAAATTCATACTCCGTACGTACTACATCATTCACAATTAACAACTCACTCATGCCATGATTTTTATATTTTCATAAAATATAACGTAACCCGTATTTAGAAATTTCCCTGCTCGAGTCATCCTCGATCTCAACCTCTACAAGTCATCACTAATCCACAAGTATGTCTTAAAACCAAAACTAAAATTTAACATGTCACCATGAAATTAAACGGTCAACAACAGGCTCCCCCACTTGGCTCAAAGCCATAGATTAAGACACACGATAACTCACAATACCCATACCGTATTACTGTCATGATACTGCAGTCGCTCTAATGAAAATTCTTTTCAAGCTCATGCAACACCAACCATAAAATACCTCAACCATCCGCTAAGTTCGCATTCATTCTCTTAACACTCAAGTCAACTTTCTCAACCAGATTCAAATTCAAATTTCAACACATACGCCCCGCTTGCAGAAAAGAAACTCTCCACTCACATAATCAGACACACTTACATAGATTGCTCCGCAGGGAATAACCCACCTGCTTAGCCTCAAATTGATATCGTGTTATACCCTTTCGCAATCACAATTACTATGCAATCACTTAATATTCCTGAGTCCAAACACATTAACAAGACATGAGAATTTAATTTGTCCCAAAATTTAACAACGTGAAAGATCCTCCAAAACATTGATTCTCGAGGTTGTACGTCACATCAAAACGAAAATCAAGCACCCAATGGATTTCCTTTACATTTCAAGGAAACACTTCTCGTTACATTCAAATCATCTTAACACATCCCGCAGTTACATCATACTCATCACAAAGTCATTCCATCGCTCATCGAGCCATAAATTCTACTTGTAGGGACATTACCGGACATATGAGTCCAAATGTACAAGTTACAACTAAAGCTACCGAGCTTAAGCTGCGGTCTAACCACGGCCTCGAGTCCTCCAAACTGGCCCATCACCAAAACACGGAATACACATCTCGAACCTCGTTCTTAGAATCACAAGCCGGCGATGCACAGCTGATACCGAGCGCTCATGTGCGCATACGAATACGTGGAAGGAATTCAAAGAGTTATGTCTCAAGTTGAATCAATTCCGCACGATAAGGAAAGAAAGATGGGAAGTATATATCCTAAATGCCATGTAGCCTTTCGAAGATAAGTATGGACGTCATCTTACCGATCTGCAAGACTCTACTAGACACTTGCTCATGACTTGTAGAACCTATGAACCTAGAGCTCTGATACCACCTTGTCACGACCTAAAATCCGACTAGTCGTGATGACACCTAACCCAGCCCGCTAGGTAAGCCAATTAACCACTAACCAATTCAAATAAAAATTATTAAAGTAATTTAAGTAAAGAAAAATCTTAATCTTATACATTTCCCAAGAACTGGTAGTACAAATCATGAGCTTCTAAGAATAGAGTTTACAAAGCTAGTATGAAGTACTTACATCATCTGTTTGAAAAGTACATAAACAAAGTTTTATGAATCTAAGCCTACCATGCACAAGAGGCAGCTACAACAGAACGCAGGTACATCTTCAGATCCAGTTACCAACGAACGCAACAACATCAACAACAAACATCTGCACGCAAGGTACAAAAGTGTAGTATGAGTTCAGCCGACCCCATGTACTCAATAAGTAACAAACCTAACCTTAGATTGAAAGTAGTGACGAGCTTGTACCAAAGTCGGATCAAATTTCAATAACCAACAATAGTTCATAATAAAATAAGACAAGTAATACAAGAAGTAACTCAACGATCAAATGCTCAACAAAACATAATTTCTAAAAATAGTTCTGCCTTTCAAGTACATCAATTAAAACCCAAATTCTTTACCAAAATTGCCAAAAATATGAATAAGTTTGAAAAATAATAATTTTCCAAAACTCCTTTCAATAATAAATAAGATGTTTAATTTTCTTTCTAGATAACCAGTGTAAAACAAATGTATCACTATGCCCATCTGTCAACATGTGTGAGAAATCATGAATGATGTAATACCGTACAACACGAGGAAAATACATCTCTATGCCTGTATGTCATGTGTGCATGTCAATGCAATGTATCTCAGAGATGAACTCATGTACTCACACTCTCAAAGTACTCAATCTCACTTTCTCACACATTCCATTCATCATGCTCAATCACTCGGTACTGTATATGGCCAATTCGGCCTAGGGAAGATCCATCCCGGAATATATGCATCAACTGATCATCAATCACTTAGTACTGAGTAGGGCCAATCTAGCCCGTGGAGAAGATCCATATCCAGGTATATAATACTTCGGACAAGATCCATGTCTAGGAAAGATCCATCCCTCAATAATATCAACCACTCTCACTGGGGGTGTACAGACTCCGGAGGGGCTCCTTCAGCCCAAGCGCAATAAACCGTACTGATAACTCACGTGCTGCACGAACAACTCATGTGCTATAGTATCAATATTTGGATCCGTACGGATAACTCACGTACTGCACAGATAACTCACGTGCTATGTAAAGACCCGCCCCGATCCACATAATAATAATAATTTATATATATAAAGCCAATATGGCATGCAGCGGTGTGTAGCCTGATCCCATAATTATCCTCACAATCAGGCCCTCGGTGTAACAACCCGACCAGTCATTTTGAATATTATAAATATTTTCCGATTTACTACTCAATTTATACTTTATAGTTATTTTATGACTTACTAGGTTAGTTGGTTCGGGTCCGAAAGGAATTCGGAGTGAAATAAGACACTTAGTCTCATAATTGAAAATTTAAGTTATAAACATTGACCGGATGAAAACTTACGTGTAAACGACCTCGGATTTCAATTCCGATAATTCCAGTAGCTCCGTATGGTGATTTGGGACTTAGGAATATGTACGGAAAAGTTTTTAGAGGTCCGTAGTGGAATTTGGCTAGAAATGCCGAAAGTTGAATTTTTAGAAAATTTGAATAGGTCTGTTATGTCATTTATGACATGTGTGCAAAATTTGAGGTCAATCGGATGTGATTTGATAGGTTCCAGAGTCATTTGTAGAAATTAGAAGTTTCAAAGTTCATTAGGCTTGAATTGGGGTGTAATTCATGGTTTTAGTGTTGTTTAAGGTGATTTGAGGGTTCGACTAAGTTCGTATGACGTTTTAGGACTTGTTGGTATATTTGGTTGAGGTCCCGAAGGGCTCGGGTGAGTTTCGTATGGTTAACGGATCAAACAATTTGGACTTGAACAACTGCTAGAATTTTCTAATATCTGATTCTGTTTTCCTTCTACGCGATCGCGTGAATGTGTCTGTGATCGCATAGCCTTAGTAGGTCAATGGAGGTTTTTGTTCTACACGATCGCGTGGGGATATCATCGATCGCGTAGGGTTAATTTGAGGCAGTGATATTTTGTTCTTCGCGATCGCATGAAGAGGGACGCGATCGCGTAGCTATGCGAGATTGTTATTCGCGAACGCGTGAAGACGGTTGCGTTCGTGTAGAGGAAATGGGGTAAAATGGAAATCACGCATTTGTGCTTCGCGATCGAGTGGTTAGGTACATGATCGCGTAGGTCTGTGATGTTGTGCATCGCGATCGCGTGGGAATGTCCGCGATCACGTAGAGTTAAATTCGGGCGGTGGAAAATTGTTCTTCGTGATCGCGTGGGAATGTTCGCGATCGCGTAGAGAAAATGGATGTGCAGAGAGTTTAAGTTCTGATATTTTTGACGGATTGGAGCTCGAGAAGAGGCGAGTTTTGGGAGATTTTCAGAGGAAAGGACGAGATAAGTTTTCTTAACTCAATATTGGTTTAATTACCCGAATCCATGGTGATTTTTAGCATTTAATCGGTGAATTAAGTTGGAAAATTTTGAAAACCCTCTTGGTTTAATTTAGAAATTTGAGGGTCGAGTTGATGTCAGATTTGAGTAGAATTTATATGTTTGGACTCGTGATTGAATGGGAGTTCATATTTTATAACCTTTGTAGGGTTCCGAGATGTGGGCCCCACGGGCGATATTTGAGCTAATTTTCGGAATTTTATGGAAAATTAGTATTTTCTTATGGAATTAATTCCAATAAATTTTATTGACTGAATTGAATTATTTGAGGCTAGATTCGAGGCGTTTGGAGGCCAATTCCCGAGGAAAAGGCATCGCAGAATAAAGAATTTCACTGTTTGAGGTAAGTAACAGTTATAAATATGGTCTTGAGGGTATAAAACCCTGGATTGTTTTATCATGTGATTATTTTGGAGGTGACGCACTTGCTAGGTGACGGGCGTGTGGGCGTGCACCGAGGGGATTATGACTTGGTCCGTCCCGTGAAAACTATAAAGTTGAATAACTTGTTGTTTGCTATGTGCTCTCTATGTGTTGTGGAAATTTAACTGTAAGTCATGTTAGAAACCATGTTTAGGCTATATGTTGGTACTGTTGGGGCCCACAGAGGTCGTGTACATTTTGAACTATCTGTTTAATTGTTGCTTGTACTCACTCACAGTTTACTTGATTATTTTATCTCAGTCTCTATTGTTCATTATTGATGCATGGTATCATTGTTGTTTGGGCTGATTTCATGATTTCTGAGAGCCCGAGAGACTGGAGAGATTTATGACTGAGCGCGGTCGAGGGCCAGATTGTGATATATTATCCTATAGCACGTGAGTTGTCCGTGCATCATGTGAGGTGTTAGTGCGGATCCAGATATTATACTATAGCACATGAGTTGTCCGTGCAGCACGTGAGTTGTCCGTGTGGCTCCAGATATTGATACTATAGCACGTGAGTTGTTCGTCCGGATTATAACGCTTGGCCTGTAGGAGCCCCTCCGGAGTCTGTATACCCCCATGGAGCGCGGGTACCCATTGAGTGTAAGTGCTGAGGGCTGAGAGCCGAGTGGTTGAGCTGCTGTGATGAGTTAAGTGATTGTTGCCTGAGAGGTTGTACTTGCTTTGCATTTGTTATTGCACTTGGTTTCTATCTGTCATTGTTGTGAAATCTCTGAAGGATTTTATATCCGGATTACATGAACTTGAACTGTATAAAATTTATTTGACTTAAACTGCCGGATTTTAAAGCATGTCTATTCTTTGATGGAATTACTGAAAGTGAACTATAATTGTGTAGCTCATCACTATCTTCAGTTCTTTATTTATTATTGTGACTTGCTGAGTTGGTTGCACTCATACTACACCCTGCATCTCTTGTGCAGATCCAGGTGCTTCTGGACATAGCGGGTGTTGATTTTCTCGCGCAATTGATTTTTCAGAGATTCAGAGGTAGCTGTCGTGTTTTACAGACCTTGGCTCCCATTCCTATTTCCTTGTTTATTGTATTTGGTCTTAGACTATTATAGACCATATTTTCCAGACTTAAATTAATATTTGATGCTCATGTACTCGGTGACACCAGATTTTGGGGAGTGTTCATATTAGTATTTGTGGGATTTTGTATTGTATTTAAATATTATATTTTCAAACTTAAGAGAAATTGTGGTTTATTGAGATTATCGGCTTGCCTAGTATCGAGATAGGCGCCATCACGACAGGTTAGGATTTTGGGTCGTGACTAGTTGGTATCAGAGCCCTAGGTTACATAGGTCTCACGAGTCATGAGAAGGTTTAGTAGAGTCTTGCGGATCGGTACGGAGATGTCTGTACTTATCTTCGAGAGGCTGCAGAACCCTTAGGAAAACTTCATTTTTTTTGTATTCTGTCGTGCGAATTTGTTGGTGCCGGAAACTAAATTTCAGTTATTCTATTCTCTCATAGATTGTGAGGACATGTACTACCGGATCAGACGGTCAGCCACCAGTACCACTAGTTAGGGCCGCGAGAGGTCGGGGCCGTGGTAGAGGCTGGGGCCGAGGTAGAGGTCGAGGTATAGCTCGTGCAGCAGTTGGAGCAGCACCAGTAGTGCCACCAGTTGCTCCAGCTCAGAAGAAGATTACAGATACAGTTGAGCTGGCGGGACCAGCTCAGGCACAAGCTACACCTATTGTGATTCCAGGCCTTCCGGAGGCTCAAGCATATATATTAACAGTTTGTACTAGTCTTGCTCAGGTGGTTTCGTCTCAGGCCGCACTTTCCACTTCTCAGGCCGGGGGAGGTACTCATACCCCTATTGCCCGTACTCCAGACCAGGTAGTACAGGGACTTCAGACAACAGGGGCACTACCAGCCCAGTCGGCTGCAGCTGCTCAGGCCCCGGTAGTTCCTATTTTGGCAGATGATGAGCAGAGGAGACTTGAGAGATTTGAGTGGCTTTGACCTCCACCATTTATCAGTACTTAGTCAAAGGATGCTTAGGGTTTTCTGGATAGGTGTCAGCAGATGCTTCGGACAACGGGTATTCTGGAGACCAGTGGAGTCTCGTTCACTACTTTTCAGTTTTCTGGGGCTGCCTTCAGATGGTGGGAAGCTTATGAGAGGTGCAGGCCAGTTGGTGCAGTACCACTTACATGGCAGGAATTCTCCATTCTCTTTTTGGAGAAGTTCGTGCCGCATTCTGGCATAGAGGAGCTGCGTAAATAGTTTGAGCAGTTACATCAGGATGGCATGTCTGTGACGCAGTACGAGATGAGATTTTCTGAGTTGGCTCATCAGGCAGTCTGGTTAGTTCCCACTGATAGGGAGAGGATTAGGAGTTTCATTGATGGCCTCACATATCAATTGCAGTTACTTATGACTTAGGAGAGGGTATCTAGTGCTACTTTTGATGAGATAGTTGACATTGCTCGGCAGATAGAGATGGTTCGTAGCCAGGAACCTGAAGAGAGGGACCCTTAGAGGCCTCGTGGTCTAAGTGATTACAACGGTGTTCCTTCAGGGGGTCAGCTTTACCGCGGTAGGGGTCGTTCTTATAGACATGCTCAGACGATCCATCTAACTCATCGTGGTGCATCAGCTAGCCACAGTTCTTACAGTGCTCACTCAGGCCAGTCTTCATTCAGTGTACTACCAGCAGAGTTCTCATCATGCCTTGTCCGCTCAGGCTTCTACAGGTAATTTCTCGTGTTATCAAGAGCAGCAGCTCCATCAGAGGAGGGGTTGTTTCGAGTGCGGAGAATTTGGTCATTTCAAGAGAGAGTGTCCTATGCTATTGAGTGGGGCTCCACAGCAGAGTCCTCGACTGACGGCACCGGCACCAGTAGTTCTACCACCCACCCACCTAGCTCGGGGTGGGGGTCAGGCATCTAGAGGTCG
>AWOL01S0008719.1:175871-220513 GCA_000715115.1 Nicotiana otophora
TCAGGTGGCGGTCAGGCTCGATTCTATGCTTTTCCTGCCATGCCAGATGTTGTTGCTTCAGATGCAGTAATCACAAGTATTGTTTTAGTGTGCCACAAGGAGGATTCTATATTATTTGATCATGGTTCCACGTATTCATATGTATCATCGTATTTTGCTCATTATCTGGATATGCCCTGTGAGTCCTTAGTTTCACTTGTCTGTGTATCTATACCACTGGGTGATATTATTACTGTGGACCGTGTGTATCTGTCGTGTGTGGTAACTATTGGAGAACTAGATACTAGAGTTAATCTCTTATTACTCGGCATGGTTGATTTCGATATAATCCTGGGTATGGATTGGTTGTCTCCATGTCATGCTATTCTGGATTGTCACGTAAAAAATTATGACGTTAACGATGTCGGAGTTGCCAAAGGTTGAATGGAGAGGTTCTCTAGATTATGTCCCTAGCAGGGTAATTTCTTATTTTAAGGCCCAACGTATGGTTGGAAAGGGATGTTTGTCATATTTGGAATTTTTGAGAGATGCTGATGCAGATACTCCTATTATTGATTCAGTACCGGTCATGTGAGACTTTTCGGATATACTTCCTACAGACCTGCCCGGGTATGCCACCTGACAGGGATATTGATTTCGGTATGGACTTGGTGTAGGGCACTCAGTCCATTTCTATTCCTCCATATCGTATGGCACCAACTGAGTTAAAAGAATTGAAAGAGCAACTTCAGGAACTCCTTGAAAAGGGGTTTATTAGGCCTAGTGTGTCACCTTAGGGTGCATCGGTTCTGTTTGTGAAAAAGAAAAATGGTACTATGCGGATGTGCATCAATTATAGGTAGTTGAACAAAATTACAATCAAGAATAAATATCCTTTGCCGCGTATTGATGACTTATTTGACTAGCTTCAAGGAGCGAAGGTGTTCTCCAAAATTGATTTGAGATCTGGATATCATCAGTTGAAAATTCAGGATTCAGATATTCTAAAGACGACATTCAGAACTTGTAATGTCCACAATGAATTTATTGTGATGTCTTTTGGGCTAACCAATGCCCAACAATATTTATGCATTTGATGAATAGTGTATTCCAGCCATATCTTGATTTATTTGTCATAGTATTTATTGATAATATTCTGGTGTACTCATGTAGCTAGGAGGAGCATGCACAACACTTGGGTATTGTATTACAGAGACTGAGAGATGAGAGACTTTATGCCAAATTCTCTAAGTGTGAGTTCTGGCTTAGTTCGGTGGCATTCTTGGGACATATAGTTTCCAGTGAAGAAATTAAGGTGGATCCGATGAAAATAGAGGCAGTTCAGAATTGGCCCAGGCCATCTTCAGTTACTGAGAGTTGTAGTTTTCTCAGCTTGGATGGTTATTATCGTCGCTTCGTGGAGGGTTTCTCGTCTATAGCATCGCCTATGGCTAAATTGACCCACAAAAGTGCTCCGCTCAGGTGGTAGGATGAATGTGAAGAGAGCTTTTAGAAGCTCAAAACAGCTTTGACTACAACGCCAGTATTGGTGTTGCTTATAGGTTCAGCGTCTTATACTGTGTATTATGACGCGTCGCGTATTGGTCTCGACACAGTACTGATGCAAGACGGTAGGGTGATTTCCTATGCGTCCAGACAGTTAAAGGTACATGAGAAGAATTATTCAGTCCACGATCTAGAGTTAGCATCTATTGTTCATGCCTTGAAACTTTGGCGGCATTACTTGTACGACATCCAGTGTGAGGTATATACCGATCATCGGAGTCTACAACATTTGTTTAAATAAAAGGATCTTAATTTGCGGCAGCGGAGGTCGTTAGAGTTGCTTAATGGTTATGCCATTACCATTCTCTATCATCCCGGAAAGGCCAATGTGGTGGCCTATGCCTTGAGTCGTAAGGCAGAGAGTTTGGGCAGCTTAGCATACTTACCGGTAGCAGAGAGGCCTTTAGCCTTAGATGTTCAGGCCTTGACCAACCAGTTTGTTAGATTGGATGTTTCCGAGCCGAATCAAGTTTTGGCCTGTGTGGTTTCTCGGCCTTCTTTATATGATCGCATCAGAGAGCGCCAATATGATGATCCATATCTGCTTGTCCTTAAGGACACAGTTCAGCACGGTGATGCCAAGGAAGTCACTATTGGAGATGACGGTGTATTACAGATGCAGGTCAGGCTATGTATGCCTAGTGTAGATGGTTTGTGTGAGTTGATCCTCCAGGAAGCCCACAGATCGTGGTACTCCATTCATCCAAGTACCGCGAAGATGTATCAGGATTTGAGGCAGCACTATTGGTGGAGGCGAATGAAAAAAGATATAGTTGGATTTGTAGCTCGGTGTTTAAATTGTCAACAGGTAAAGTATGAGCATCAGAGATCGGGTGGATTACTACAGAGACTTGAAATTTCGGAGTAGAAATTGGAGCGTATTACCATGGACTTCATAGCTGGACTCCCGCGGACTTTGCGAAAGTTTGATGTTGTTTGGGTGATAGTAGATTGGTTGACCAAATCTATGCATTTTATTCCAGTTGGTACTAATTATTCTTCGGAGCGATTGGATGGAATTTATATTTGCGAGATTGTTCGCCTACACGGTGTACCAATGTCCATCATATCAGATCGGGGCACGCAATTTACATCACATATTTTGAGAGCAGTGCAGCGGGAATTGGGCTCACAAGTTCAGTTGAGTACAACATTTCACCCTCAGACGGACGGCCAGTCCGAGCGCACTATTCAGATATTGGAGGATATGTTACGCGCTTGTGTCATTGATTTTGGGGGTTCTTGGGATCCATTTCTGCCACTAGCAGAGTTTGCTTACAATAACAACTACCAGTCGATTATTTAGATGGATACGTATGAGGCTTTGTATGGGAGACGGTGCCGGTCCTGGGTGGGTTGGTTTGAGCCGGGTGACGCTAGATTATTGGGTACTGACTTGGTTCAAAGTGCTTTAGAGAAGGTCAAAGTGATTCAGGAACGGCTTCGCACGACACAGTCTAGATAGAAGAGTTATGCATACAGGAAGGTTTGTGATGTCCTTTACATGGTTAGGGAGAAGGTGCTGCTCAAGAATTCACCCATGAAGGGTGTGTTGAGGTTCGAGAAGAAGGGCAAGTTGAGCCCTCGGTATATTGGGCCTTTTGAGATACATAAGAAGATTGGAGAGGTGTCTTATGAAGTTGCTTTGCCACCTAATCTATCAGGTGTTCATCCAATATTCCATGTATCCATGCTCCGAAAGTATGTCGGGGATCCGTCTCATATTATGGATTTCAATACAGTGCAGCTGGACGGTAATTTGACTTATGATGTGGAGCAGTTGGCTATATTAGACCGGCAGGTTCGAAAGCTGAGGTCAAAGAACACAGCATCAGTGAAGGTGTAGTGAAGAGGCAAGCCAGTCAGAGAAGCTACTTGGGAGATTGAGCAGGAGATGCGGAGTAAATATCCAGACTTATTTGAGATTCCAGGTATTATTCAAAACTCATTCGAGGACGAACGTTTGTTTAAGAGGGGGAGAATGTAATGACTTGGTCGATCGTTTTGAATATTATAACCCCGTTTTCCTATTTACTGCTCAATTAATGCTTAACAGTTGCTTTATGGCTTGGCGGGTTAGTTGGTTCAGGTCCGGAAGGAATTCAGAGTGAAATGAGACGCTTAGTCTCATAATTGAAAATTTAAGTTAGAAAAGTTGATTGGATGTGGATTAATGTGTAAACGACCTCGGATTTGAATTCCGATAATTTCAATAGCTCTGTATGGTGATTTTGTACTTAGGAGCGTGTCCGAAAAATTATTTGGAAGTCCGTAGTGGAATTTGACTTGAAATGCCGAAAGTGAAATTTTTGAAAAGTTTAACCGAGGGGTTGACTTTTTGATATCGGGGTCGAAATCCAATTCTGAAAAATTGAATAGGTCTGTTATTTTATTTATGACTTGTGTGCAAAATTGGAGGTCAATCGGGCGTGATTTGATAGATTCCGGAGTCATTTGTAGAAATTAGTAATTTCACTATTCATTAGGCTTGAATTGGGGTGTAATTCATGGTTTTAGTATTGTTTGAGGTGATTCGAGGGTTCGAATAAGTTCGTATGACGTTTTAGGACTTATTGGTATATTTGCTTGAGGTCCTGAGGGGCGCAGGTGAGTTTCGGAAGGCTAACGGATCAAAAACTTTGGACTTGAACAACTGCTGGAATTTTCTGATTTCTGATTTTGTTTCCCTTCTACACGATCGCGTGAATGTGTCTGCGATCGCATAGGCTTAGTTGGTCAGTGGAGGTTTTTGTTCTACGTGATCGTGTGGGGATATCTACGATCGCGTAGGGTTAATTTAAGGCAGTGATATTTTTTGCTTCGCGATCGCGTGAAGCGGGACGCGATCGCGTAGCTATGTGAGTTTGTTATTCGCGAACGTGTGAAGAAGGTCGCGTTCGCGTAGAGGAAATTGGGCAGAAATGGAAATCACGCATTTGTGCTTTGCGATCACATGGTTAGGTCTGCAATCGCATAGGTCTGTGATGTTGTGCATCGCGATCGCGTGGGAAAGTCCGCGATCGCGTAGAGTTAAATCTGGGCGGCGGAAAATTGTTCTTCGCGATTGCGTGGGAATGTTTGCGATCGCGTAGAGCAAATGACTGGGCAGAGAGTTTAAGTTCTGAAATTTTTGACGGATTGGATCTCGGGAAGAGGTGATTTTTGGGAGATTTTCAGAGAAAATGACGGGGTAAATGTTCTTAACTCAATATTGGTTAAATTACTCGAATCCATGGTCGTTTTTAACATTTAATCGGTGAATTAAGTTGGAAAATTGTGAAAACCCTCTTGGTTTAATTTGAAGATTTGAGGGTCGAGTTGATGTCGGATTTGAGTAAAATTTATATGATTGGACTCGTGGTTGAATGGGCATTCATATTTTGTAACTTTTGTCGGGTTCCGAGACATGGGCCCCACGGGCGATATTTGAGCTAATTTTCAGAATTTTATGGAAAATTAGTATTTTCGTATGGAATTAATTCCAATAAATTTTATTGACTGAATCGAATTATTTGTGGCTAGATTCGAGGCATTTGGAGGTCAATTCACGAGGAAAAGGCATCGCAGAATAAAGAATTTCAAGGTTTGAGGTAAGTAACAGTTATAAATCTGGTCCTGAGGGTATGAAACCCCAGACTTTTGTATCATGTGATTATTTTGGAGGTGACGCACATGCTAGGTGACAGGCATGTGGGCGTGCACCGAGGGGATTGTGACTTGGTCCATCTCGTGGAAACTGTAAAGTTGAATAACTTGTTGTTAGCTATGTGCTCTCTATGTGTTGTGGAAATTTGACTGTAAGTCATGTTAGAAACCATCTTTAGGCTATATGTTAATACTGTTGGGGCCCACAAAGGTCGTGTACATGTTGAACTATATGCTTAATTGTTGTTTGTACTCAGTCACAGTTTACTTGATTATTTTATCTCAATCTCTATTGTTCATTATTGATGCATCATATCATTGTTGTTTGGGCTGATTTCATGATTTCCGAGAGCCTGAGAGACTGGAGAGATTTATGACTGAGCGAGACTGAGGGCCTGATTATGAGATAGTATTCTATAGCACGTGAGTTGTCCGTGTAGCACGTGAGTTGTCCGTGCGGATCCCGATATTATACTATAGCACGTGAGTTGTCCGTGCAACACGTGAGTTGTCCGTGTAGATCCAGATATTGATATTATAGCACGTGAGTTGTCCATGCAGATTATAGCGCTTGGGCTGTAGAAACCCCTTCAGAGTCTGTATACCCCAGTATGCACGGGTACCCATTGAGTGTGAGTGCTGAGAGCCAAGTGGTCGAGCTGTTGTGATGAGTTGAGTGACTGTTGCCTGAGAGGCTATACTTGCTTTGCATTTGTTGTTGCACTTGGTTGTTATCTGTCATTATTGTGAAATCTCTGAAGGATTTTATATCCGGATTACATGAACTTGAACTGTATAAAATTGATTTGACTTAAACTGCCGGATTTGAAAGCATGTCTATTCTTTGCTGGAATTACTGAAAGTGAACTATAATTGTGTAGCTCGTCACTATCTTCAGTTCTATATTTATTATTGTTACTTGTTGAGTTGGTTGTACTCATACTACACCCTGCACTTCGTGTGCAGATCCAGGTGCTTCTGGACATAGCGGGTGTTGATTTTCTCGCACAGTTAAGTTTTCGGAGATTCAGAGGTAGCTGCCGTATTTCGCATACCTTGTTTCTCTTTCCCTATTTCCTTGTTTACTGTATTTGGTCTTAGACTACTATAGACCGTGTTTTTCAGACTTAAATTCATATTAGATGCTTATGTACTCGGTGACACCAGATTTTGGGGAGTGATTGTATCAGTATTTGTGAGATTTTGTATTGTATTTAAATATTATATTTTCAAACTTAAGAGAAATTGTGATTTATTGAGATTATCGGCTTTCCTAGTATCGAGATAGGCTCCATCACGACAGGTTGGGATTTTGGGTCGTGACATTCGGCCTCACTTTGCCATCAATCTCTCAAGTATCTCGGGCTCACAATGTCATGAAACTAACCCAAAATGATGATATGATGCATCAATAAATAACAATAGAGACTAAGATATGACATGCAATGGGAGGAGTATGACTGAGTATGAAATTTCAATTTAAACAAATAATTCACAGCAATATGACCTCCGTGGGTCTCAATAATACTGGCGCATGACCTCAGCATGATTTTTAGTATGATTCTCAATTCAATTTCTTTAACACATAAAACTGCATAGAAAACGCCAAGATTATTAGACTACAAAATTCCACGGAAAAAATTACGTCACAATTTCTATGGCGCACGCCCAGACGCCCGTCACCTAGCATGTGTGTCACCTTCAAACAATTCACATAATACGTATATTCGGGGTTCATACCCTCAGCTCCAAGATTAGAAGAGTTACTTACCTCGAACAAGACGAATCCAAATTTCGAGCAAGATCAAAAAGCTCCAGAAATTGCATTCTGCGCGTATCAACTCCTGAACGGCTCGAATCTAGCCACGATAAATTTGATTCAGTCCACACAATTTATAGGAATTAATTCCATATCAAAATAGTAATATTTTCCCACAAAATCTGAAATTACACTCCGAAAATCGCCCGTGGGGCCCACGTCTCGAAATACGACGAAGCTCACAAAATACGACAACCCAACTAATTACAAGTTCAACCATACTAATTCCACTTAATTCCGACTCCAAATCGATGTTCAAAACTTAAAAATTCATATTATGAACTTTAGGCCAACACCCCCAATTTTCTCTTTAAATTCATCAATCAATTGCTAAAAATGAAGATAGATTCATTGAATATAATCACAAGGGAGTCAAGAACACTTACCTCAAGTTGTGTGAAACAAATCCTCTCCAAAAGCGCCCAAACCGAGCTCCAAAATTATCAAAATGAGAAATATCTTGGAAGCCCTCGTTTTTAACACTGCCCAGGCATTTCCGCACTTGCGGTGCCTGGGCTCGCACCTGCGCATCCGCTTTTGTGGATGGAATTGCGCTTCTGCGGACCTCACTTACCCAACGAGCCTCCACTTCTGCATCTGCGTGTTGCGCTTTTGCGCAAAATTCACCGCACCTGCGAAGACCCCAAGCCAGCCTTAGCCCCGCATCTGCGCCAACCTCGCCGCAGCTGCGGCATCGCACCTGCGGCCAAGACCCTTGCAGGTGCGATCACATCAGAGGTAGCATGTCCAACATTTTTCTTAAGTCCGAATTTGATCCGTTAACCATCTGAAACTCACCCGAGACCTCAACCAAATACACCAACAAGTCACAAATTGTACCACGGATCTTCTCGAGGCATAAAATCACATCAAACAACATCAAAACGATGAGTCACACCTCAAATCAAAATCTATGAACTTTGAACTTTCAAAATCTATATTTTGTGCTGAAACACGTCAAATCAATCCGGAATGACTTCAAATTTTGCACACAAGTCACATTTCACATTACGGATCTATTCCAATTTCCAAAATTGGATTCCGACCCCGATATCAAAAAGTCAACCCCTTGGTCAAACTTCCCAAAATTCAATTCTCGTCATTTCAAACCTAATTCCACTACGGACCTCCAAATAATTTTTCGGACACGCTTCTAAGTCCAAAATCACCATACGGAACTATTGAATCATCAAAATTCAAATCCGATGTCGTTTACATATAAGCCAACATTTGATCAACTTTTCCAACTTAAGTTTTTAATTATGTGACTAAATGTCTCAATTCATTCCGAAATCCTTCCGGACCCGAACCAATTACCCCGGCAAGTCATACAATAATAGTAAAGTATAAATTGAGCAGTAAATGGGGGAACAGAGCTGTAATACTCAAAATGACCGTCCGAGTCATTACAATTAGTATGATATATACACGCAACACGCGTACTCTAAAACTATTCGATAGATGTGTAGTCTTGCGGATAAGTGCGAAGACGTACGTAGTTATCTTTGAGAGGCTATAGGGTGCTAGGAAACTTCTCTTTCTTCATCTTCCATCGTGCAGTAGATCTTGTGCTAGTTATCTTTCTCTTATTCTATCACATATGGTGAGAACGCGCGCTGCAACTCTATCTATGATCTATCTATCTATATATATTTATACTATATTAAAAGCACAAAGGCCCTTAACAAAATATCGTTTGCCTTTTTTACCTATTAAAAATAGATTTTGTATTGGACAATATTATAATTTTAGTTACTTTCCTAATATTAAGAACTAAAATTTTAACTATTAAATCTTTCTTTATATGAATTATGTGGCAATTCCTAATATTTAGGAATTAAAGTCAGCTTGAATACATTATTTATTTGAATTGGGTAAAATAATTATTAGCTTTATTAGCATGCATTTCACGGTAGAATACATATAGTTTACTTCATAATTAAGAATATGTTTCTTCCTAAAGACATATATAAACCTAAATATCTATAATATTTTTAGAATAAACAAAGCCAATACTTTTATTTATTGGAAAATAACGAGGATTTGAATTTGGAAATGTAACGACCCTACTTGTTGTTTTACAAATTTA
This sequence comes from Nicotiana otophora, assembly GCA_000715115.1. NCBI lineage: Eukaryota > Viridiplantae > Streptophyta > Magnoliopsida > Solanales > Solanaceae > Nicotiana > Nicotiana otophora. Next base: position 184,970 of record AWOL01S0008719.1, read on the forward strand.
CGCCCCGTTCAGTGACTTAATACCCCAAGAAACTTCGTAATACGTATTATGACTTGCATGAGTGATCGAGCTTAGTTTTTGGAAGGTTCGGAATTAAATTGGAAGAACAATCCTTATTTCTGAGGTTTAAATGAAAAGAGTTGACCGGAGTTGGACTTTTGAGTAAACGACCCCCGGAATAGAGTTTTGATGATTCCAATAGCTTCATATGGTGATTTTGGCCTTAGGGGTGTGTCCGAAATATTATTTGGAAGCATGTAGTTAAATTAGGATTGAAATGGCGAAAATAAAAAGTTTAAGTTGAAAGTTTGACCGGGGAGTTGAATTTTTGATATCGGGGTCGGAATCTAGTTCTAAAAATTTTCATAGGTCCGTTATGTTATTTATGACTTGTGTGCAAAATTTGAGGTTAATCGGACTTGATTTGATAGGTTTCGGCGTCGAATGTAGAAGTTAAAATTTCTTAGTTTCATTAAGCTTGAATTGGGTTATAATTCGTGATTTTAGCGTTGTTGGATATAATTTGAGGTTTCTACTAAGTCCGTAATATGTTTTGAGACTTGTTGGTATGTTCGGACGGGGTCCCGAGTGGCTCGGGTGAGTTTCAGGGTGGTTTCGGACCATTTCTAGGCTATTTATAGCTGCTGAGTTTTTGCTACAGCAGTGTGCTATGAGATCGCATGGAATTGGCCGCGATCGGGAAGCACAAAATGGGAAACAATGGCCAATGAATCGCGATCGCGGAAGGCCTTTCCCGATCGTGTAGAGGAAATTTTCTGCTGTACTGACCCGATTTTGGAAGCTTATATCTCTCAATCTATAAGGAACTGAGAGATGACCAAAACATGAAAGTTGTAGCTCTTGGTGTCTAAATTTCAGAAAGTTAAACCATTAATTATTTGAAGTTCTGAACAAAACGTTATGACTATATACTAGAGGCTGTCCGAAAAAAGTTTGACAAGGCTGTTGGGGAATTTGTTCTTCGCGATCGCGGGAGAATGGCCGCGATCGCATAGAGTAAAAAAGGGCTGGAAAACTTTTGTTCTTCGCGATCGCGGGAGAATGGCCGCGATCGCATAGAGTAAAAAAGGGCTGGAAAACTTTTGTTCTTCGCGATCGCGGGAGAATGGCCGCGATCGCATAGAGTAAAAAAGGGCTGGAAAACTTTTGTTCTTCGCGATCGCGGGAGAATGGCCGCGATCGCATAGAGTAAAAAAGGGCTGGAAAACTTTTGTTCTTCGCGATCGCGGGAGAATGGCCGCGATCGCATAGAGTAAAAAAGGGCTGGAAAACTTTTGTTCTTCGCGATCGCGGGAGAATGGCCGCGATCGCATAGAGTAAAAAAGGGCTGGAAAACTTTTGTTCTTCGCGATCGCGGGAGAATGGCCGCGATCGCATAGAGTAAAAAAGGGCTGGAAAACTTTTGTTCTTCGCGATCGCGGGAGAATGGCCGCGATCGCATAGAGTAAAAAAGGGCTGGAAAACTTTTGTTCTTCGCGATCGCTGGTATTTTTCTGCGATCGCATAGAGGAAATGAATGGGCATCAGATTTAAGTTTTGGAGCTCGGCGAGAGGCGATTTTTGGGAGATTTTCGAGGAAACATCGGGGTAAGATTTTTAACTCAATTTTGGTTAAATTACCCGCATTTATTGTTGTTTTATCATTAAATTAGTGTTTTGGGTTGAAAATAGTAGAAATTTTATATACTTTAAATTGAGGATTTTTAGGTCGATTCGTTATCAGAATTTGATAAAATTGGTATGATTGAACTTGTATCGGAATGGGTGTTCGGATTTTATGAAAATTCCGTCGGGTTCCGAGAGGCGGGCCCCGTGTTGACTTTTGTTGACTTTTTGGAATAAATTTTTATGTCGACGTATTATTATCCAGAATTATTTTCGATGAAGTTTAATGAAATTATACAATTAATTTGGATAGATTTGAGCGATCTAGAGGTCAATTTAAGCAAGAAGACAATTTTTGAATATCAGCATAACTTCAAAAAGGTAAGTATCTTGTCTAACCTTGAGTGAGGGAATTACCCCTTAGGCATCGAGTCTTATGTGCCATTTGTGCAATATGAAAAACCGTGTATGCGAGGTGACGAGTACGTACTCGGGCTTATATGTGCAAAATTTATTGAGTTAAAGTCTTGGGTATATTATGTAGTAAACTGGATAATTGTTGGCATTTATTTAATCATCTGTTTGACATGCCTAAATTCGCATTTGTTGAATTCGTTTTTATATGACAATTTGATGTGATTATTTCTTGTATATTTATGTGAATTCCGTGAGTTTGATGGTTGGAGATTTTTTGGAATTTAATTTCATTATGGACTTTCCTCTGCAAATAATTAATTAAACAAGCTTAAGAAGAAGGTGTTGTCCTATGCTGAGTTATTTTTCCGTCTCTCTTGTTGTTTGAGGTTTTAAATACATTGTGTGGAGCCTTGGGCTATTTGTTGTGAAATTAATCAATTTTGTTATATCTTTGGAATTGGTTATAGCCATTGGGCAAATTGTGATATGAACTGATTTTTGTTATGTTGCCGTGATAATATTCTTTGTATATTGTTACGTTATTTGAATTATTATTATTTTAACGATATAAGGGTGGCATTCCACTGTTGATATTATGTGGGCATAAGGGAGGCATTTTACTGTTATTATATATGTTGGAAAATGTTCTAGGTGGAGCGATAAGGGTGGATATAGGAGAGATAAGGGTGGCTATAGGAGCAATAATGGTGGCTATAGGAGAGATAAGGATGGTTATAAGAGCGATAAGGGTGACTATTGATATTGTCAGGGAGGAGGGATAAATGAGGCTATTATATGAGTGATAAGGGTGGCTATAGGAGAGATAAGGGTGGCTATTGTTAGGAATGATATGTGATGATGTGGAGTTTTTGTGTTGGTAATTTTCATGTGATGTTGGGATATTCCTTGTGTTTATTTTTATATCTTGTGCAACTTGTCTTGTTGTTTCGGTAAACTTGATAATAGCCTGATTTATGTTGAAATTGTGAGCATGTGGCTATTGTCGGGCAGGTAATGTTATATGGTATCGGGTTGCACGCTGCAACGGATATGAAAAGTGGGAACGAGATGCCGGGAAAAATATGATGGTTTTATTATTGGCACGTGAACTGTCCATGCAGCTGTGATATGAAAAGTGGGCACTAAGTGCTGAAGAAATATGATGATTTAATTATGAGCACGGAGTGCCGTAAACATATGAAAGTGGGCTGAGACCTGTGTTTACGAAAAATCGGAAAATGGGCTGAGTCCCATATTTTTATGATTATGAAATGGGATAGGTCTGTTTAAAACCGAACCAAAATTGTTAACCGAACCAAACCAAAGGCTTATTGGCTTAATGGTATCGGATTATCGGAGTAATGGATGGTGAACAGATTGAGATGTTATAATCAATGGCTTAACAGTTTGGGGGCGGATTACTCAATTTTCTTATTGGGTAAACCGTTAACCCGTTAAGAAATTTTATATTTTTACTTTTACCCCTATGTATATAAAGTACTATTAAAACCTAAATTGCTAAATCCCTAATTTTTAATTTTCAATAGAACTGTCGTCTGTCTGTAGCTAATGGCATTGGCAGTCGTTTTTGGCTTCTAATCAGGAAAAGCTACTACAACTAACAGAGACAGCTTGAACTATGCATTTGGCCATTTGGTATTGATTGTTCAAAAATATTTTATTTGGTTTAGCCGATAAATCGCCCGATAACCGCCCAATAATTGTCAATCTGATACCAATCCGCCCGTTGTCTTATTAGATGGCTAGCGGATTACTACATTTAAAATTCGATACCCGATAAGCCGAACTGTTAAACGTGATTATCCGCCCGATCTGCCCGATAAGCACCCCCTAAAATGAGGTGTCACATGGTGACTTTTAATTGAAAGAATTATTTTCCAGATATTTATTTGGAAGGATTTTTATTCAAAAAGTATTATTTGAAAGATAATTATTTGAGGAAATTATATTTGAAAGAGATTTATTGAAAGAATTATATTTGAAAGATACGTATTTGAAAAAATTATATTTGAAAGAGTTTATTGAAAGAATTATATTTGAAAGATATTTATTTGAGGAAATTATATTTGAAAGAGAGTTATTTGGAAGAATTATATGTGAAAAATATTTATTTGAAGGACTTGATTTAATTGGGTGTACTTGTATTTATTATTTGTTGAGCGATATTAATGGTGTTCATGTTGCCCTGCTGTGCATATCACTGGTTGATTTGTGTTGCCCTTATTGTTATTTGTTTCCTATTATTTTTATATACTATATTACACAGGTTATTAGACTAGTGAGTGTCTTGACTGTACCTCGTCACTACTCCACTGAGGTTAGTCTTGATACTTACTAGGTACCGACTGTGGTGTACTCATACTACACTCCTGCATATTTTTGTGCAGAACCAGGTATTGAAGATATCAGACTCGGACATAGTTAGTGTGTGATCGCAAGGATTCAAAGTAGAGCTGCTTGGTCGTTGCAGTCCCTTGGAGTATTTCCATTTTATTGTACTGTTAATTATTAATCAAACAGTATTGAGTATTCGATCCTTAAGATCATTTCATATATTAAGTTAGAGTTCGTGACTCAGTATTACCAATCTTGAGTGGCTGTTTGTAATTATTTCCGCTGTTAGTTTCGATTATCTATTTAAAAAGAATTGGCTTGAATTGTAATTATAATCGGCTTACTTAGTCTTAGAGACTAAGTGCCATCACGACGCCTGTGGTGGAAATTTGGGTCACGACAAGTTGGTATCAGACGTCTAGGTTCTTCAAGTCATGAACGAGTCTAGTAGAGTCTTGTAGATCGGTACAGAGACATCTGTACTTATCTTCGATAGGCCACAGAACTGTTAGGAAGTTTCCACTTCTTTCATTCCTGGCGTGCGGATTTGTTGATTATGGAATTTGAGCCTTTGTATCTCTATTCTCTCAAATATGGTGAGGACACATGCTATCGGGTTAGCTGAGCAGGCATCCACACATACTGCTAGGGGTGCAAGAGGTCGGGTTCAGGTAGAAGCCGAGAAAGGGCAGGTGTCGCGACTAGAGCACCTGCTAGAATAACAGTTAAGGAGCCACCAGTAGCTCCAATTGGGGGATAAGTACTAGAAGCATATGTTGTGTCACGACCCAAAAATCCAACTAGTCGTGATGGCACCTAACCCAACCCACTAGGTAAGCCAATTAACCACTAACCAATTCCAATAACAATTAATAAAGCAATTAAGTAAAGAAATATCTGAATCTAATACATTCCCCAAAAACTGGTAATACAAATCATGAGCTTCTAAGAATAGAGTTTACAAAGCGGAAATGAAATAAATACATCGTCTGTTTGAAAAGTACATAAACAGAGTTTTATAGATCTAAGGCTACCACGAACAAGAGGCAGCTACAACCGGGATGCAGGTATATCTTCAATCCAGCCCCCATTGATCACAGCAACATCAGCAGCCAACATCTGCACGCAAGGTGCAGAAGTGTAGTATGAGTACAACCGACCCCATGTACTCAATAAGTAACAAACCTAACCTTAGGTTGAAAGCAGTGACGAGCTAACACAAGGCCGGGTCCAATACCAATATCCCACAACAGTTCATAACAGCATAATACAAGTAATAAAATATGTATCTCTGAAGTAAAATGCTCAGCTCGTTCAGAGTTCCAGAAAATAGTCATGCTTTTCAAGTATCTTAGTGAAAACCCGAATCTTTTACCGAAAATGCCAAAACTTTACGAGTAAGTTTGAAAACTGTAATTTTTCCATGTATCCTTTCCACAATAAATAAGATGTTTCATTTTCTTTTCAGATAACAAGTGTGCAATACCTCTCTATGTCCACATATCAATGTGTAAAAAATAAAGTCATGAATGGCGTGATATCGTACAACATGAGGAAAAATGCATCTCTATGCTTGTATGTCATGTGTGTATGCCAATGCCATGTATCTCAGAGATGAATCATGTACTCACATTCTCAGAGTACTCAATCTCACTGTCTCACACTTTCCACTCATCATGCTCAACCACTCGGTATTGTATATGGCCCATACGACCCAGGGAAGATCCATCCCGGAATATATACATCACTGACCATCAGTCACTCAGTACCGAGGAAGGCCAATCCGGCCGCATGGAGAAGATCATCGCCAGGTATATAAATGCTTCGGACAAGATCCATGTCCAAGGAAGATCCATCCCCCAATATAATCAATCGCGCTCACTGGGGGTGTGCAGACTCCGGAGGGTCTCCTACAACCCAAGCGCTATCATAAGCCAGATCCAGGAATAAATCAATATAGTATAATGCGTCGTGCAATCCGATCCCATATATGTCACTCATAATCAGGCTCTCGACCTCACTCAGTCATCGATCTCTCTAGTCTCACTCACGGGCTCACAATGTCATGAAACTAGCTCGAGAACAATGAAATGATGTATCAATTAATAACAACTGAGACTGAGATATGATGTGAATGCATGAATATGACTGAGTATGAAATATCAATGAAATCAGTGAGATGACAGCAAGAAATGACCACTATGGGTCCCAACAGTATCAACATAATGCCTAAACATAATATCTAGCATGATTGACAGCTTAACTACTTTATCACATGGTGGAAACACGGATATCAACAAAGTAGGACCATTATACCGTGCCATAGAAGCAACAGAGTCTCAATTCACATGGTGCACGCCCACACGCCCGCCACCTAGCATGTGCGTCATCTCAATACCAATCACATAACGCATATTTCAGGGTTTCATACCCTCAACACAAAGATTAGAAGAGTTACTTACTTCGAACAAGCCAGTACCAATGCCGAACAAGCCAAACGATGCTCCAAAGATGCCATCATGCACATTTCGGCCTTCGAACAGCCCGAAATTAACCAAAAACAACTCAAGTACATCAAATAATGCTAAAGGAACTAATCCCGATCGAAAAAGATTAAATCTTGAATCAAAAGCCCCAAATCGACCAAAAGCCCAACCCGGGTCCGCACCTCGGAACCCAACAAAATTTACAAAATCCAACAACCCATTCAATTACGAGTCCAACCATACTAGTTTTACTAAAATCCGACTCCAATTCAATGTTCAAAACTCAAATATTCACATTATGAAACTAAAATCGAAGAACAATTCATGAAATATAACCAAAACCGAGTAGAGAACATTACCCCAATTCATAAGGTAAATATTCCTTCACGAAGCGCCTCAATCCGAGCTCCATAGCTCCCAAAAGGCAAAAATGGCGTCAACACCATCGCGTTCGCGATGAACAAATTAATCTGCCACCATAATACACTTTGCGTTCATAGTGAAAACCTCACGAATGCGACTCACAGCCGGCTCAGACCTTCGCGAATGCGGCTCCAACTACTTGAACGCGATGAAGAAGGCCTCCGGCTCCGACTCCCAGCTAAACCCTATGCATTCGCGATCCATCATATGCGAACGCGAAGAAGACTTGACCCAACACTACGCGAACGTGGACCATTACTCACGAACAGGATGAAGAAATGCTACTGCCATCCAAATACACTATGCGTTATCAACACATGCCACGCGATGAAGAACTGGGACACCAGAAAACAGCAGAACACAACAGTACCAAAATGAAGAAAAAAGATCCGAAAACAATCCGAAACACGCCCGAAACCCTTGGGACCCTTTCCAAACATACCAACAATTCCCATAACATAATACGTATGCGAGGCCTCAAAACATACAAAACAACATCGGAGTGATGAATCACACCTCAATTCGAATTCAATGAACTTTGAAACTTCAAACTTCCACAACCGATGCCGAAACCTATCAAATCACGTATGATTGACCTCAAATTTTGCACACAAGTCACATTCGACATTACTGACCTGGTCCAACTTCCGGAATCAAAATCAGACCCCTATATCAAAAAGTCCACTCCCGGTCAAACTTTCCAAAATTTTAATTTTTGCCATTTCGAGCCAAATTCAACCACGGACCTCCAAATCACAATCCGGATGCGCTCCTAATTCCAAAAGCTCCCAACAGAGCTAACGGAATCATCAAAATTCCAATCCAAGATCAAATGCTAAAAAGTCAAACTTGGCCAACTCTTTTAAATTTAAAGCTCTCAAGTTGAGAATCATTCTTCCAAATCAATCCCGAATAACCCGAAAACCAAAACCGACGATTCACACAAGTCAAAATACATCATATAGAACCCCGTAAACTACTGAGCAAAGTGAAAATGCTCAAAACGACCGGTTGAGTCGTTACATGTTGTTACCCCCGGATTTTAGGAGACTTTAGCACAGTTCTTGAATATGTTTGGTACGTTAACTCTGGCGAGATTGATCTCTATTGCACCAAATATTTTGCAGACTCGGGGAGTAGCTCAGACTCCTACCAGGACTCCAAAGGAGCAGGTTCACATTGGTCAGATTTCGAATTTAGTACCGGTACAACATGTTATTTCGGTTCAGCATGAGGTCATGCCAGAGGCATCAGAAGATGAACAAAAGAGACTTGAGAGGTTTAAGAGGTATATCCCACCTACTTTTAGTGACACAACTTTAGAGGATGCCCAAGGATTTCTAGAAAAGTGTCACCGTATTCTACGTACCATGGGTATTGTGGAAGTGAGCAAAGTTGCCTTTACTACATTTCAGTTGTCAGGCGCAGCGTATCAGTGGTGGAAAATCTATGAAGAAGGTAGACCAGCCGATGCAACATCACCAACTTGGGCTCAATTATCGAAAATATTTTTGAAAGCGTTTGTTCCCCAGACTCTCCAAGATGCATGGCGCACATAGTTTGAACGGTTGCGCTAGGACACTATGAAAATATCAGAATATGCTATCAGGTTCAATTTATTAGCCTATCATGCACCTATCTTGATTCCTACAGTTAGAGAGCGAGTCCGCAGATTCATTGAAGGGCTCATTATGATCTTAAAATATGCATGGCTCGAGAGTTGCAAACTGATACTCTATTTCAGCAAGTAGTGGAGATTGCGAGGAGGATTGAGGGTGTTCTAAGTGAGGAAAGGGAGTCTAAGGAGACCAAAAGGTCTCGAAGCTCTGGAGCGTTCAGTGGATTTCACTCTTCAGCTATGACCCATTATGGCGGAGGCTCGAGCAGTCGGCCAGCTCAGTCCGCACATCAAATTACTCGGGGTGCCTAGTAAGTTCTTATAGTACACCACCGACACAAAATTCTTACAATGGTTATTCTAGTTATCCGGCACAGACTCAGTATGAGCAACCGTGACCTAAGATGGGTTGTTATGAGTGTGGTGATACTAAGCACATCATGAGAGATTGTTCCAGATTTGGGAAGGGTGGATTTTATCAGAACACTCAGGCTATGGGCCCCAGTGCAGCTACTACCTCACGTGCACAACCAGTTATGGGTAAAGGATAGGCCCAGCGCGTTGATATAATTATTATTGTGTGGCTGAGGCCACTACACTAGATCGTGTCGTTACAGGTATGATCCTGATCTGTTATAAAAGGATATAGTCCTTAATTTGATTCGGTTCTGAATTTTGAGGCGAGTCCTCCTATTATGCTCCGCTTATAGGCGAGCTTCGTAATTTTGTGAACCACTTATATATTTATCCTTGTTAGGAGCTTTGATGATGTTAGCCCATGTCTATCATTTTATTTTGTACACCATTGAGGGCTATAAGTCCAAAACTGACTTTTTATTTCTCACTACAACGGGTTTTGATGTGATTTCGGAATAATTGATTTCAAATTTTATGAATTTTATGCCCTATTTGGAATGGGAGTTCATTATGTGTTGTGAAAACTATTTACGAAATATATTGAAAAGAAGAAAGAAAGGAAATTAAAAATTTCAGTTGGCACAATGTGCAAAATACTTGTGATTCGGAGTTGAGGATGAGATCCTCGCATTTTTATATGATGTGAAATATTTAAACCGGGCTACAAGCCGCGATGGAAGTTATATAAGGATGAGGTCCTTGTGGTTAAAAAATTACGAGTTTAAATTCTCCCTCTGTGAAATTAAATTTGTACTATAGTATTAATAGAGAGTCATGCTTGTTAGGCTTATTTGATATTCTTTTATATGTATTTTTGTATATTTAGCCATATTCGTGCTGTTAACATTTAGTTTTAGCCTATAAGGTGAGTTCCCAAGTGGCGTTAAATGCGACTCATTAATTCGGATAAATAATTATGAGGTCTTCATGCCTCACGTATTGCTGTCAGTGTTGCGAAAAAGAAAATTGATGTGAGATTTTGGTTAATATGAGATTAATTGAGGATGCTGAAATTAATTATAAACAGCTGTTATGACCAGAGATATGGTTATGGACATACGTATGATGTATGCGTAGGCACGAGTTGCTACAACCGGTTGAGACTAATACCGTGTGTTGATGTGAAAATCAGGCATTTGAAATTGATTGGAGTGTAAGGATTTGGCTTCAAAGCTTATAAGTGTGGATAAAAGAAATAACATCCACTGAGATGGTGTTGTCGGACCCCTGTTAAATTTAAGGTGACGTAGAATCACCCACGAGTATGTGCGTAAGAATACACTCAGTAATTTTGTAAAGACCCGGCCAGTCGTTTTGAGTGTATTAGCACTGATCCCCTATTTACTGTTTTTCCTGTATCTATTTCTTCTTATGTGACTTACCGGGAGGTCTTGTTTTTGGTTTTAGACTAATTTGGGGCACCTAGTCCTAAAATAGAAGCTTAAGTCTTAGGATTTCGACCAAAGTCGGAATTGTGTGGAGACGACTCCGGAATGGAGTTCCGTCGGTTCTGTTAGCTCCGTTGAGGATTTTGGACTTAGGAGCGTGTCCAGACTACGAATGTGAGGTCTGTAGCTAATTTAGGCTTGAAGTGACGAAAGTCAAATTTTTGGGAAGTTTGACCGGGGGTTGACTTTCTGATATTGGGGTCGGATTCTGATTCCGGAAGTTGGAGTAGGTCCGTAATGTTGAATATGACTTGTGTGCAATTTGGCGTCAATCGGACGTGGTTTGATAGGTTACGGCATCAGTTGTGAAAATTGGAAGTTTCAAGTTCATTAAGTTTGAATCGGAGGGCGATTCGTGTTTTTGATATTATTTGAGGTGGCTTGAGGAATCGACTAAGTTTGTATAGTGTTTTGGGACTTGATGGTATATTTGGTTGAGGTCCCAGGGGCCTCGGGTAAGTTTCGGGTGGTTAACAAATCATTTTTAGACTTTGGTTGATGGCTGATATCTATTGGTGTATATTTTCTGGTTTCCTCTTACACGTTCGCGAGAGGAGCCTCGCGTTCGCGAAGGGTTAATGTGAGCTGGGAAGATGTTTTTCTTCACGTTCGCGAAGAAAAGGACGCAAATGCAAAGATGTGGTCTGCGTGTGCATCACAAACGCGTGAGTGATATCGCGTTCGCGAAGAGAAGTGAGGCAGCTGGGGACCCCATGTCTTTGTTCTACGCGTTCGCGAGGTATGGGCCGCATTCGCGATGAGTTGAGCTTGTAAGGCTTCGCGTTTGCGAAGTGTTGATCGCGTTCGCAAAGAGTAAACTGGGAGGCAGTCTGAGTTGGCCTACACGAACGTGAGAGTACGGTCACGTACGCGAACGAGGGTTTGAACCCATTTTGCATATTTTGAGCTAGAGCACACGGAATTGGGCGATTCGTGAAGGGACATTTGTGGGGTTTATTGGGGTAAGTGATTCCTACTTGGTTTTGGTTAAATCACATGATTTCATCTCTAATTTTATCATCTAATTTGTGATTTGGGGTGAGAAATTGGGGAAAAAGAGGAAGAACTCTTGAATTAGAATTTTTAGGTTTTGAATGGGATTTTATTATCGGATTTGAGTCATTATTATATGGTTGGACTCTTGAGTGGATGGGTGTTCATATTTTGTGACTTTTGTCAAATTTCGAGACGTGGGCCCAGGGGCCGGTTTGAGCGTATTTCGGATATTGGCTTATAATTATGTGTTTTTATTGTGGGATTGATTCTTTTAGCTTATATTAATTATATCATACTGCTTGTGGCTAGATTCAGGGCGTTTGGAGATTGATTCCAGGGGAAAAGGCATTTCAGAGTAGGATTTTGCGCGGCTTGAGGTAAGTAACAGTCTTAAATCTAGTTTTGAGGGTATGAAACCACGAGAATTGGTATGATGTTAATATTTGGAGGTGACACACATGCTAGGGGACGGGGGTGTTAGCGGGGACCATGAGGGATTGTGACTTGGTCCGTCCCGTGAGACTGTAAAGTCTAATAGCCCTTGTTATTACTTCTTTTTCCTTGTCTTTTGACTGCCTTTCATGTTATAAACCATGCTTAGGCCATATGATATCACTGTTGGGACCTACATCGGTCGTATATTTGTTGAATTGACTGCTAATTGCTGTCTTCTACTCAGTCACAGTATTACTTGTGTGTTATATCTCCGTTCCCTCTCATTTCTTATTGATACTTCTTGTATTCTCTGTTTGGGCTAATTGTTATGATATTCTGTGAGCCCGAGGGGTTGGAGAGGTTAGTGACTGAGATAGGGCCTGAGTGCCGAGCTATGAGGTATATGGATCGGGTTGCACACCGCAACAAGCCTTCAGGCTATATATATTATTGGATCGGATTGCACGCCGCAACAATATTGGATCGGGTTGCACGCCGCAACAATATTGAATTGGGCTTCATGCCACAGCAATATAGCGTTTGGGCTGAAGGAGCCCCTTCAAAGTCTGTACACCCCCAGTGAGCGCATGTACCTATTGAGAGTGTGTATTGAGGCCTGAGAGCCGAGAATATGAGCTGTTGAGATGAGTTGAGTGACTGCTGCCTTGAGAGGTTGTACTTGATTTTATTTATTGTTGCACTTAGTTGTTATCTGTTGTTGTTGTAAAATTTTTGGAAGATCCATATCTGTTTTACTTGAGCTCGAACTAATGACTTATACCACCGGATTTGAAAACATATCCACTCTTTACTGAAAACTTTTGAAATGATTTGTATTTTTATGACTCGTCACTGCTTCTTGGCTCCTTATTTAATTCTGTTACTTCCTGAGTTGGTTGTACTCATGTTATACCCAGCACTTCATGTGCAGATCCAGGTGTGTACGGTTATGGCAGTCGCTGAGTTCGTGCGCGAGCTGATTATCGGAGACTTACGAGGTAGCTGCCGGCGTCCGCAGACCTTGTTTCTCCTTTCTGATTATCTTTTCTCTCTTGTATTGGCATTTAGCATAGATTGTAGTAGACTTTGTTTCTAGATTGGTTGTTAGATGCTCATGACTTAGTGACACCCCAATGTCGGGCTATTATTCTGCACTTTTATTTTGGGTTTAACCCTATTATTATGTAAACCTCCGGTTAATTTAATTTCTTTAGCTCATTTCTATCATATATTGAAAGCATATTGAGAATGTCGGCTTGCCTAGTTCCACGATAGGCGCCATCACGACGGGTTAGGTATTTGGATCGTGACAAGTTGGTATCAGAGCCTAGGTTACATAGGTCTCATGAGTCATGAGCAGGTTTAGTAGAGTCTTGCGGATCGGTACAGAGACGTCTGTACTTATCTTCGAGAGGCTGCAGAACCCTTAGGAAACTCCACATTCTTGAATTCTTGTCATGCAAATATGTTGATTCTAGTAACTAAACATATGTTGTTTCATTCTCTCACAGATGGTGAGGACTCGTACCACTGGGCAGGATGGACAACCACCAGTACCACCAGCCAGGGCCGCGAGAGGCCGAGGTCGCGGTAGAGGCCGAGGTCACGGCAGAGGTGCAGCCCACACAACAGCTGGGGCAGTACCTATAGACCCACCAGTTGCCCCAGATCAGGACCAGATTCTAATAGATGTGGTTCCTGCTATGCCTGAGGATGAGCAGCGTAGATGGGAGAGGTTTGGGAGACTCCAACCTCTATCTTTCAGTGGTGCAGCGGGAGAGGATGCACAGGGTTTCTTGGACAGGTGTTAGAGGATACTCCATACAACAGGTATTCTGGAGACTAGTGGGGTCTCGTGCACTACCTTTCAGTTCTCTGGGGCTGAATTCAGTTGGTGGGAGACTTAAGAGAGGCGTAGGCCGATAGCGCAATGCCCCTTACCTGGCAGCAGTTCTCCGTTATCTTTCTAGAGAAGTTCGTGCCTCAGTCCTGTAGAGAGGAACTGTGCAGACAATTTGAGCAGCTTCGTCAAGGTGATATGTCTGTGATGCAGTATGAGATGCAATTCTCGGAGTTGACCCTTCATGCTATCTGGTTGGTTCCCACATACATGGAGAGGATCAGGAGGTTTATAGATGGCCTCACTTTTTAGCTGCGATTGCTTATGACTAGAGAGAGTGTCTGGTGCTACTTTTGATGAGGATGTCGGCATTGCCCGTTAGATTGCGATGGTTCACAGTCAGGAGAGGGTTGAGAGGGAGGCCAAGAGGCCTCATGGACAGGGTGGATTTAGCGGTGCTCCTTATGGGGGTCAGTTTCATCATGGTAGAGGTCGTCCTTTCAGACATGCTTAGACGGCTCATCCAGTTCACCGTGGTGCATCATCTGGCCATGGTTCTCACAGTTATTAGTAGGGCCGTTCATCTCTCGGTGCCCTCCCAGAGCAGAGTTCATCCCGTGCTCCATCGGGTCAGGGTTCATCTATGACAGGTCCTTCTACCAGTTATCCCGGTGCTCGGGGATCCCTTTAGTCCCCTGCACCAGCACCGGGGAGTTGCTATGAGTGTGAGGAGTTTGTTCACATGAGGAGAGAGTGTCCCCGTATAGTGGGAGGTCCTACTCCGCAGAAGTGCCAGTCTATGTCATCAGCACCAGCCCCTCCACCACCCACTCAGATAGCCCGAGGTGGAGCCCAGTCAGCTAGGGGTTTCCCGAGAGAGGGAGGCAGATCAGGGGGTGGCAAAGCCCATTTCTATGCCCTCCCTGCCATACTAGATGCCATTGCTTCAGATATTGTGATTACATGTATTGTCTCAGTTTGCCACAAAGATGCCTCTATATTATTTGACCCTAGTTCCACTTATTCATATGTTTCCTCGTATTTCGCTCATTTTCTAGATATGCCATGTGAGTCTTTAGTTTCACCTGTTCATGTATCTACTCCTGTGGGTGATACTATTATTATGGACCGCGTATATCGGTCATGTGTAGTGACTATTGGGGGTCTAGAGACCAGAGTGGATCTATTGCTACTCAGTATGGTTGATTTTGATGTGATATTGGGTATGGATTGGTTATCTCCATGTCATGCTTTTCTAGATTGTCACGCTAAGACTATGACGTTGGTGATGCCAGGTTTGCCGAGGGTTGAGTGGAGCAGTTCTATAGACTATGTTCCCAGTAGAGTGATTTCATACTCGAGGGCTCAACAGATGGTGGAGAAGGGTTGTCTATCCTATTTGGCTTTTGTGAGGGATGTTAGTGCAGAGACCCATGCCATTGATTCTGTTCCAGTGGTGCGTGATTTTTTGGATGTGTTACCTGCAGACTTGTCGGGCATGCCGCCTGACAGGGATATTGATTTCGGTATTTATTTGGTGCCGAGCACTCAGCCCATTTCTATTCCACCTTACCGTATGGCACCGACTGAGTTGAAGGAGTTGAAGAAGCAGTTTCAGGAACTCCTTGACAAGGGGTTTATTCAGCCTAGCGTGTCACCTTGGGGTGTACCAGTTCTATTTGTGAAGAAGAAGGATGGTACTATGAGAATGTGCATTGATTACAGACAGTTGAACAAGGTCACAATCAAGAACAAGTATCCTTTGCCACGTATTGATGATTTGTTTGACCAACTTTAGGGGGCAATGGTGTTCTCCAAGATTGATTTGAGGTCAGGGTATCACCAGCTGAAGATTTAGAACTCAGATATTCTTAAGACAGCTTTCAGGACCCGATATGGCCATTATGAGTTCCTTGTGATGTCTTTTGGGTTGACCAACACCCCATCAACGTTCATGCATTTGATGAATAATGTGTTTCGGCCTTATCGTGACTCATTCGTTATTGTATTCATTGATGAAATCCTGGTGTACTCTCGTAGCCAGGAGAAGCATGCTCAGCATATAAGGATTGTATTACAGTGATTGAGGGAGGAGAAGCTTTATGCAAAGTTCTCCAAGTGTGAGTTTTGGCTCAGTTCAGTGGCATTCTTGGGGCACGTGGTGTCCAGTGAGGGTATTCAGGTAGCTCCGAAGAAGATATAGGCAATACAGAGTTGGCCCAGACTGTCCTCAGCCACAGAGATTCAGAGCTTTCTTGGGTTGGCGGGCTATTGCCGTATTTTTGTGGAGGGTTTCTCATCTATTGAATTGCCCTTGACCAAATTGACCCAAAAGGGTGCTCCTTTCAGGTGGTCAGAGGAGTGCGAGGAGAGCTTTCAGAAGCTCAAGACTGCTTTGACCACGGCTCTAGTTCTAGTTCTACCATCAGCTTGTGGTTCTTACACAGTATATTGTGATGCCTCACAAATCGGCATTGAGTGTGTTTTGATGCAGGGGGTAGAGTGATTGCTTATGCTTCGCGCTAGTTGAATGCCCATGAGAAGAACTATCCAGTCCACGACCTTGAGTTAGCAGATATTTTTCACGCCTTGAAGATTTGGCGACACTATTTCTACGAGGTCCATTGTGAGATTTACACTTTATCATCGGAGTTTGCAGCATCTGTTCAAAAAGAAGGATCTTAACTTGCATCAGCGGAGGTGGTTGGAGCTTCTTAAGGACTATGATATCACCATGTTGTACCATCCCGGGAAGGCCAATGTGGTGGCCGATGCCTTGAGTCACCGGGCAGAGAGTTTGGGGAGCTTAGCATATCTTCCAGCAGCAGAGAGGCCATTAGCATTGGATGTCCAGGCCTTAGCTAGCAGGTTTATAAGATTGTATGTTTATGAGCCGAGTCGAGTATTTGCTTGTGTGGTCTTTCAGTCTTCTTTTTATGATCGTATCAGGGAGCGTCAGTATGATGACCCCCATCTGCTTGTCCTTAAGGACACGGTCCAGCAAGGTGATGCTAAGGAGGTCACTATTAGGGATGATGGTGCATTGAGGATGTAGGGCAGGCTATGTGTGCCCAATGTAGATGATTTGCGTGAGTTGATTCTCCCGGAGGCTTACCGTTTGCGGTATTCTATTCATCCGGGTGCCGTGAAGATGTATCAGGACTTGAGACAACATTACTGGTGGAGGAGGACTTAGAAGGATATAGTGAAGTATTTAGCTAGGTGCCTAAATTGCCAGCATGTGAAGTATAAGGATCAGCGAACAGGTGGGTTGTTTCAGAAGTTAGAGATTCCGGAGCGGAAATAGGAGGGGATCACTATGGATTTCGTTGTTGGGCTTCCACGGACTTAGCAGAAGTTTGATGTAGTTTAGGTGATTGTGGACTGGCTGACTAAGTCAGCTCATTTCATTCATGTGATGACTACCTATTCTTCCGAGAAGCTGGCTCAAGTGTATATCCGCGAGATCGTCAGGCTTCATGGCGTACCGTTATCTATCATATCTGACCGGGGTACGCAGTTTATATCATGGTTCTGGTAGGCTGTACAACATGAGTTGGGTACTCGAGTGGAGTTGAGTACATCATTTTACCCTCAGAAGGACAGATAGTCTGAACGCACTATTCAGATATTAGAGGATATGCTTATATGTGATGGAGTTTGGGGGTTCGTGGGATCAATTCTTGCCTCTAGCGGAGTTTTCTTACAATAATAGTTACCAGTCGAGCATCTAGATGGAACCATATGAGGCTCTGTATGGCAGGTAGTGTAGGTCTCCAGCGGGTTGGTTCGAGACGGGTGAGGCTAGATTATTGGGTACAGACTTAGTTCAGGATGCTCTGGAGAAGGTTAGGGTGATTCAGGATAAACTACGTACAGCCCAATCCAGACAGAAGAGTTATGCAGACCGGAAGGTTCGCAATGTTGCATTCATGGTTGGAGAGCGGGTCTTGTTCCAGGTGTCACCCATGAAGGGTGTTATGAGGTTCGGAAAGAAGAGCAAGCTGAGCCCAATATTTATCAGTCCATTTGAGATACTGCGACGTGTTGGGGAGGTTGCTTATGAGCTTGCCTTGCCTCCCAGTCTAGCAGGAGTTCATCCAGTATTCCATGTTTCTATGCTCTGGAAGTATCACGGTGATCCGTCTCACGTGTTGGATTTCAGCTCAGTCCAGTTGGACAAGGATTTATCTTATGTTGAGGAGCCGATGGTGATCTTAGATAGGCAGGTTCGAAAGCTGAGGTCGAAAAATATTGCTTCTGTGAAGGTTTAGTGGAGGGGTCAGCCGGTCGAGGAGGCGACTTGGGAGACCGAGCAGGATATGCGCAGCCGTTATTCTCATCTTTTCACCACTTCAGGTATGTCTATATGCTCGTTCGAGGACGGATGATTATTTTAAGAGGGGGAGGATGTAACGACCCTGCCGGTCGTTTTGAGTGTATTAGCCCTGATCCCCTATTTACTATTTTCTCCTTATCTGTTTCTACTTGTGTGACTAGCCGGGAGGTCTTGTTTTTAGCTTCGGAGTGATTTGGGACACTTAGTCCCTAAAATAAAAGCTTAAGTCTTAGGAATTTGACCATAGTCAGGATTGTGTGGAGACGACTCCGGAATGGAGTTCTATGAGTTCCGTTAGATCGGTTGGGTGATTTCGGACTTAGGAGCGTGTCCGGACTGTAAATTTGAGGTCTGTAGCTAATTTAGGCTTGGAATGGCGAAAGTCGAATTTTTGAGAAGTTTGACCGAGGGTTGACTTTTTGATATCGTGGTCGGATTCCGATTCCGGAAGTTAGAGTAGGTCTATAATGTTGAATATGACTTGTGTGCAAAATTTGGGGTCAATCGAACGTGATTTGATAGGTTTCGGCATCTGTAATGTCCTTCCCGGTCGTTTTGAGTATTATAAACCCGTTCTCCCATTTACTGCTCAATTTATGCTTTATAGTTGTTTTATGACTTACCGGGTTAGTTGGTTCGCGTCCAAAAGGAATTCGGAGTGAAATGAGACATTTAGTCTCATAATTGAAAATTTAAGTTAAAAAAGTTGACTGGATATGAACCTATGTATAAACAACCTCGGATTCAAATTTTGATAATTCCAATAGCCCCGTATGGTGATTTTGGACTCAAGAGCGTGTCCGGAAAATTATTTGGAGGTCCGTAGTGGAATTATGCTTGAAATGCCGAAAGTTGAATTATTGGAAAGTTTGACCGGGGGGTTGACTTTTTGATATCGGGGTCGGAATCTGATTCTGAAAATTTGAATACCTCCGTTATGTCATTTATGACTTGTGTGCAAAATTTGAGGTCAATCGGACATGATTAGATAGATGTCGGCGTTGTTTGTAGAAATTGGAAGTTTCAAAGTTCCTTTGGCTTGAATTTATGTGTGATTTGTGTTTTTAGTGTTGTTGGATGTGATTTAAATACTCGACTAAGTTCGTATGATGTTTTAGGACTTGTTGGTGTATTTGGTTGAGGTCCCGAGGGCCTCGGGTGAGTTTTGGATGGTGAACGGATCAAAAATTGAACTACAACAACTGCTGCAATTTCCTTCTGTTGGAAATTCCTTCTGCCAGAATTCGAGCCCAGAATCTAGCCCAAAAATCGAGACCAGAATCAAGCCACGATCGAAGACAGGGTCGAGGGCCACGATCGAAGGCAGGGTCGAGGACCAGGATCGAAGCCACGATCGAGCCCAGGATCGAGGTCCATGATCGAAGGCAGGGTCGAGTACCAGGATCGAAGGCCAAGGTCGAGGGTCAGAATCGAGGCCCAGGATCGAAGGCCAAGTTCGAGGCAGGACCGAGGCTGTCTGGGCAGAATTATAAAGCAGGGACTTCGCCCCATTCGCCATTTTTGACAAATTGGAGTTTGAGGAGAGGCGAGTTTTGATAGCTTTTCAAGGAAAACTTGAGGTAAGTCCCTTATGATAATTTCTACTCCATAATATTGAATTATCCTTGAATAATCCAACTAGATTACATGATTTTGAGGTGTAAATCAGAGATTGGGACTTAGAAATTTGGAAATAAGATTTGTAGATTTGAGGGTTGAGTTGAGGTCGGATTTTGGTAAAATTGGTATGGGTAGACTCGTGGTTGAATGTGCTTTCAGATTTTATAACTTTTGTCGGGTTCCGAGATGCGGGCCCATGGGCGATATTTGAGCTAAAATTCGGATTTTTATGGAAAATTTATATTTTCTTATGGAATTAATTCCAATAAATTTTATTGACTGAAACAAATTATTTGTGACTAGAGTTTCCGACATTCAGAGTCCGATTTGCGAGGCAAAGGCATAGTAGAGTAAAGAATTTCATGCTCTGAGGTAAGTAACAATTTTAAATCTGGTCCTGAGGGTATGAAACCCCAGAATTTTGTGTCATTTAATTATTTTGGAGGTGACGCACATGCTAGGTGACGGGCGTGTAGGCGTGCACCGAGGGGATTGTGACTTGTTCCGTCCCGTGGAAACTGTAAAGCTGAATAACTTGTTGATGGTTATGTGCTCTCTATGTATTATGGAAACTTGACTATAAGTCATGCTAGAAACCATGTTTAGGCTATATGTTGGTATTGTTGGGACCAACAGAGGCCGTGTACATGTCAATTGATTATTATTGATATATCATATCATTGTTGTTTGGGCAGATCTTATGATTGTGGAGAGACCGGGAGACTGGAGAGCTTTATGACTGAGTGAGGCAGAGGGCCTCATTGTGAGTTATTATACTATAGCACGTGAGTTGGCCGTGCATCACGTGAGTTCTCCGCGTGGATCTTTATATTATAATGTAGCACGTGAGTTGGCCGTGCGAATCCTTATATTATACTATAGCATGTGAGTTGGCCGTGCGGGTCCATATATTTATATTATGGCACGTGAGTTGTCCGTGTAGCACGTGAGTTGTCTGTGCAGATTATAGCACTTGGGCTGTAGGAGCCCCTCCGGAGTCTGTACACCCTAATGAGCGCGGGTACCCATCGAATATAAGTGCTGAGGGCTGAGAGCCGAGTGGATGAGTTGTTGTGACGAGTGGAGTGATTGTTGGCCTGAGAGGCTGCACTAGCTTTTCATTTGTTGTTGCACTTAGTTGCTATCTGTCATTATTGGGAAATTCTCTGAAAGATTTATATCCGGATTACATGAACTTGAACAGTATAAAATTGATTTGATTAAACTGCCGGATCTGAAAGTATGTCTATTCTTTGCTTGAATTAATGAAAATGAACTGTAACTGTGTAGCTCGTCATTATCTTCAGTTCCTTATTTATTATTGTTACTTGCTGAGTTGGTTGTACTCATACTACACCCTGCACTTCGTGTGTAGACCTAGGTGTTCCTGGACATAGCGGGTGTTGATTCTTCCGCACAGCTGATTTTTTGGAGATTAAGAGGTAGCTTTTGTGTTTCACAGATCTTGTCTCTCCTTCCCTATCTCCTTATTTACTGTATTTGGTGTCAGACTTATACTCCTAATTAGATGCTCATGCACTCTGTGACACCAAGTTTTGGGAGTGGTTGTATTGGTATTTGTAAGATTTGTGGATTTTATTTAAATATTATATTTTCAGACTTAAAAGAAGTTGTGATTCATTGAGATTTTAGGCTTGCCTAGTATTGAGATAGGCCCCATCACGACAGGTTAGGATTTTGGGTCGTGACAAGTTGGTATCAGAGCTTAGGTTACATAGGTCTCACGAGTCATGAGCAGGTTTAGTAGAGTCTTGCGGATCGGTACGGAGACGTATGTACTTATCTCCGAGAGGCTGTAGAACCCTTAGGAAAATTTAACTTTCTTGTATTCTATCGTGCGAATTTGTTGATTCCGGAAACTAAATCTTTGTTAATCTATTCTCTCACAGATGGTGAGGACACGTACTACCGGATCGCACGGTCAGCCACCAGTGCAACCAGTTAAGCCCGAGAGAGGCCGGGGCCGTGGTAGAGGCCGGGGTCGAGGTAGAGGTCGAGGTGTAGCTCGTTCCATAGTTAGATCAGCACCTGTAGTACCACCAGTTGCTCCAACTCAGGAGCAGATTCCAGATCTCAGGCACCAACTGTGCCCATTGAGATTCCAAGCCTTCAGGAGACTTTGGCCGGATATTGGTAGCTTGCACTGGTCTGGCTCAGGTGGTTTCAGCTCAGGCCGCACCTGCCACTTCTCAGGCCGTGGAAGGTACTCATACCCCTATTGCCTGTACTCCAGACCATGTAGTACAGGGACTTCAGATACCGGGGACACTACCAGCTCAGCCGGTTGGAGCTTCTCAGGCCTCGGTAGTTCATGTTAGAAGATGATTAGAGGAGACTTGAGAGATTTGAGAGGCTTAGACCTCCACCATTTAGCGGTAATGAGTCAAAGGATGTTCAGAGTTTTTTGGATAGGTGTCAACGGATGCTTCGAACAACATGTATTCTGGAGACCAGTGGGGTCTCATTCACTACTTTTTAGTTTTTCGGGGCTGCACTCAGATGGTGGGAGACTTACGAGAGGCGTAGGCCTGTTGGCGCAGCACCCCTTACTTGGCAGCAGTTCTCCGTGGTCTTTTTGGAGAAGTGTTTGCCTCAGTCCCATAGAGAGGAGCTGTACAGACAGTTTGAGCAGCTTCGCCAGGGTGATATGTCCGTGACGCAGTACGAGATGAGATTTTCCGAGTTGGATCGTCACGCAGTATCGTTGGTTCCCACTGATAGGGAGAGGATTAGGAGGTTCATTGATGGCCTCACATATCAGCTGCGGTTACTTATGACTAGGGAGGGGGTATCTGGTGCTACTTTTGATGAGGTAGTGGACATTTCTCTGTAGATAGAGATGGTTCGTAGCCAGGAACGTGGAGAGAGAGAGAGAGGCTAAGAGGCCTCGTGGTCCAGGTGATTATAGCGGTGTTCCTTTAGGGGTTAGGTTTACCGCAGTAAGAGTCGTTCTTATAGACACACTCAGATGGGTCATCCAGTTCATCGTGGTGCATCAGCTAGCCACGGTTCTTACAGTGCTCACTCAGGCCAGTCCTCATTCAGTGCACTACCAGCGCAGAGTTCTCATCATGCCTTGTCCGCTCAGGCTTCTGCAATTAATTTCTCGGGTTATCAGAAGCAGCAGTTCCATCAGAGGAGGGGTTGTTTCGAGTGCGAAGAATTTGGTTATTTCAAGAGAGAGTGTCCTAGGCTATTGAGTAGGGTTCCACAGCAGAGTCCCCGACTGATGGCACCAGCACCGGCATTTCCACCACCCGCCTAGCCAGCTCGGTGTGGGGGTCAGGCAGCTAGGGGTCGCCCAAGAGGGGGAGTCCGATCAGGTGGCGGGCAGGCTCGATTCTACACTTTTTCTGCCAGGCCAGATATTATTGCTTCAGATGTAGTGATCACATGTATTGTTTCAGTGTGCCACAGGGAGGCTTCTATATTATTTGACTCTAGTTCCACTTATTCATATGTATCATTGTATTTTGCTTATTTTCTGGATATGCCCTATGAGTCCTTAGTTTCACCTGTTTGTATATCTACACTAGTGGGCGATATTATTATTGTGGATCGTGTGTGGTAACTATTGGGGAACTGGAGACTAGAGTTGATCTCTTATTACTCGGTATGGTTGATTTCGATGTAATCCTGGGTATGGATCGGTTATCTCCATGTCATGCTATGCTGGACTGTCATGCAAATATCGTGACGTTGACGGGGTTGCCAAAGGTTGAATGGAGAGGTTCTCTAGATTTTGAAGGCCCGACGTATGGTTGGAAAGGGATGATTGTCATATTTGGCCTTTGTGAGGAATGTTGATCCAGATACTCCTATTATTGATTGAGTACCAGTCGTGCGAGACTTTCCGTATGTATTTCCTGCAGACCTGCCGGGTATGCCACCCGACAGGGATATTGATTTAGGTATTGACTTAGTGCAGGGCACTCAACCCATTTCCATTCCTCCGTATCGTATGGCACCAACTGAGTTCAAATAATTGAAAAAGCAACTTCAGGAACTCCTTGAAAAGGGGTTTATTAGGCCTAGTGTGTCACCTTGCGCTGCACCGGTTCTGTTTGTGAAGAAGAAAGATAGTACTATGCGGATGTGCATTGATTATAGGCAGTTTAACAAGGTTACAATCAAGAATAAATATCCTTTGCCGCGTATTGATGACTTATTTGACCAGCTTTAGGGAGCATGGGTGTTCTCCAAAATTAATTTGAGATCGGGGTATCACCAGTTGAAAATTTGGGATTCAGATATGCTAAAGACGGCATTCAAAACTCGTTATGGCCACTATGAATTTCTTGTGATGTCATTTGGGCTAACCAATACCCTAGTAGCATTTATGCATTTGATGAATAGTATTCCAGCCATATCTTGATTTATTTGTCGTAGTATTTATTGATGATATTCTGGTGTACTCACGTAACCAGGAGGAGCATACACAACACTTGGGTATTATATTACAGAGGCTGAGAGAGGAGAGACTTTATGCTAAATTCCCTAAGTGTGAGTTCTGGCTTAATTCAGTGGCATTCTTGGGACATATAGTGTCCAGTGAAAGGAATTAAAGTGGATCTGAAGAAAATAAAGGTAGTTCATAGTTGGCCCAGGCCTTCTTTAGTTACTGAGATTCAGAGTTTTCTCGGCTTGGCCGGTTATTATCGTCGCTTCGTGGAGGGTTTCTCGTCTATTGCATCGCCTATGAATAAATTGACCCAGAAGGGTGCTCCGTTCAGGTGGTCGGATGAATGTGACTATAACTTTCAGAATCTCAAGACAACTTTGACTACAACTCCAATATTGGTGTTGCCTACAGGTTCAGAGTCTTATACTGTGTATTGTGACGCATTGCGTATTGGTCTTGGCGTAGTGCTGATGCAAGATGATAGGTTAATTGCCTATGCGTCCAGACAGTTAAAGGTACATGAGAAGAATTATCCAATCCACGATCTTGAGTTAGCAGCTACTGTTCATGCCTTGACAATTTGGCGGCATTACTTGTACGGTGTCCAGTGTGAGGTATATACCGATCATCGGAGTCTACAACATTTGTTTAAACAGAAGGATCTTAATTTGCAACATCGTAGGTGGTTAGAATTACTTAAGGATTATGACATTACTATTCTATATCATCCCGAAAATTCTAATGTGGTGGTCGATGCCTTGAGTCGTAAGGCGGAGAGTTTGGGCAGCTTAGCATTCTTACCGGTAGCAGAGAGGCCTTTACCCTTGGATGTTCAGGCTTTGGCCAACCAGTTTGTTAGATTGGATATTTCCGAGCCGAATCGAGTTTTGGCCTGTGTGGTTTCTCGGCCTTCTTTATATGATCACATCAAAGAGCGCCAGTATGATAATCCACATCTGCTTGTCCTTAAGGACATGGTTCAGCATGGTGATGCCAAGGAAGTCACTATTGGAGATGACGTGTATTACGGATGCAGAGCAGGCTTTGTGTGCCTAATGTAGATGGTTTGCGTGAGCTGATTCTCCAGGAAGCTCACAGTTTGCGGTATTCTATTCATCCAGGCGCTGCGAAGATGTATCAGGATTTGAGGTAGCACTATTGGTGGAGGCTAATGAAGAAAGATATAGTTGGGTTTGTAGCTCGATGGCTAAATTGTTAGCAGGCAAATTCCGGAGTGGAAGTGGGAGCGTATTACCATGGACTTCGTAGTTGGGATCCCACGGACTTTGAGAAAGTTTGATGTTGTTTGGGTGATAGTAGATCGGTTGATCAAATCTGCGCATTTTATTCCAGTTGGTATTCGGAGCGGTTGGCTGAGATGTATATTTGCGAGATTGTTCACCTACACGGTATGCCAGCGTCCATCATTTCAGATCGGGGCACGCAGTTTACATCACAGTTTTGAAGAGCAGTGCAGCAAGATATGGGCACACGGGTTCAATTGAGTACAGCATTTCACCCTCAGACGGATGGACAGTCCGAGCGCACTATTCAGATATTGGAGGATATGTTATGCGCTTGGGTCATTGATTTTGGGGGTTCTTGGGATCAATTTCTGCCACTCACGGAGTTTGCTTACAATAACATCTACCAGTCGAGTATACAGATGGCTCCTTATGAGGCACTATATAGGAGACAGTGTCGATCTCCTGTTGGTTGGTTTGAGCCGGGTGAGGCTAGGCTATTAGGTACCGACTTGGTTTAGGATGCTTTAGAGAAGGTCAAAGTGATTCAGGAACGGCTTCACATGGCACGGTCAAGACAGAAGAGTTATGCTGACAAGAAGGTTCATGATGCTGTTTACATGGTTAGGGAGAAGGTTCTACTCAAGATTTCATCCATGAAGGGTGTGTTGAGGTTCGAGAAGAAGGGCAAGTTGAGCCCTCGGTATATTGGTCCTTTTGAGATACTTAAGAAAATTGGAGAGGTGGCTTATGAACTTGCTTTGCCACCTAGTCTATCAAGTGTTCATCTAGTGTTCCATGTATCCATGCTCCAAAAGTATGTCGGGGATCCGTCTCATATTCTGGATTTCAGTACAGTGCAGCTGGATGGTAATTTGACTTATGATGTGGAGCCGGTGGCTATTTTAGACTGACAGTTTCGAAAGTTGAGGTCAAAAAGCATAGCATAAGTAAAGGTACAGTGGAGAGACCAGCCAGTCGGAGAAGCTACTTGGGAGATTGAGCAGGAGAAGCAGAGCAAATATCCACATTTATTTGAGACTCCAGGTATTATTCTAAACCCGTTCGAGGACAAACGTTTGTGTAAGAGGGGGAGAATGTAACGACATGGCCGGTCGTTTTGATTATTATAAACTCGTTCCCCCATTTACTGCCCAATTTATGCTTTATAGTTATTTTATGACTTACCGGGTTAGATGGTTCGGGTCCAGAAGGAATTAGGAGTGAAATGAGACACTTAGTCTCATAATTGAAAATTTAAGTTAGAAAAGTTGACCGGATATGGACCTATGTGTAAACGACCTCGGATTCGAATTCTGATAATTTCAATAGCTCTGTATGGTGATTTTGGACTCAGGAGTGTGTCCGAAAATTTATTTGGAGGTCCGTAGTGAAATTAGGCTTGAAATGTCGAAAGTGGAATTATTGGGAAGTTTGGCCGGGGGGTTGATTTTTTGAGTGATTCGTGTTTTTACTCTACTAAGTTCGTATGATGTTTTAGGACTTGTTGGTGTATTTGGTTGAGGTCCCGAGGGCCTCGGGTGAATTTCGGATGGTTAACAGATCAAAAATTGAACTTCAACAGCTGCAGCAATTTCCTTCTGCTGCAAATTTTTTCTCCCACAAATCGAGCCCAAAAATCGAGCCCAGAATCAAGCCACGATCGAAGGCAGGGTCGAGGACCAGCATCGAAACCATGATCGAGGGCCAGGATCGAGGGTCAGAATTGAGGCCCAGGATCGAGACATAGGATCGATGCCCAGGATCGAGGACCACGATCGAAGGCCAAGATTGAGGCAGGACCGAGGCTGTCTGGGCAGAATTATAAAGCAGGGACTTCGTCCCATTCGCTATTTTTGACAAATTGGAGCTTGAGGAGAGGCGATTTTTGATAGATTTTCAAAGAACACTTGAGGTAAGTCCCTTGTGATCATTTCCACTCCATAATATTGAATTATCATTGAATAATCTGACTAGATTACATGATTTTGAGGTGTGAATCAGAGATTGAAACTTAGAAATTTAAAAATAAGATTTGTAGATTTAAGGGTTGAATTGAGGTCGGATTTTGGTAAAATTGGTATGGGTAGACTCGTGGTTGAATGGGCTTTCGAATTTTGTAACTTTTGTCGGGTTCCGAGATGCGGGCCCCACGGGCGATTTTTGAGCTAAATTTTAGATTTTTATGGAAAATTTGTATTTGCTTATGGAATTAATTCCAATAAATTTTATTGACTGAAACGAATTATTTGTGACTAGATTCGAGACATTCGGAGGCCGATTTGCGAGGCATAGGCATAGCAGAGTAAAGAATTTCACGCTCAGAGATAAGTAACAGTTTTAAATCTGGTCCTGAGGGTATGAAACCCCAGAATTTTGTGTCATGTGATTATTTTGGAGGTGACGCACATGCTAGGTGACGGGCATGTAGGCATGCACCGAGGGGATTGTGACTTGTTCCGTCCCGTGGAAACTGTAAAGCTGAATAACTTGTTGATAGTTATGTGCTCTCTATGTGTTGTGGAAACTTGACTATAAGTCATCCTAGAAACCATGTTTAGGCCATATGTTGGTATTGTTGGGACCAACAGAGGTCGTGTACATGTCAATTATCTGCTTAAATTATTGTTTTGTACTCAGTCACAGATTACTTGATTATTGTATCTCAGTCGTTATTGTTCATTATTGATGTATCATATCATTGTTATTTGGGCTGATCTTATGATTGTGGAGAGCCCTGGAGACTGGAGAGCTTTATGACTGAGTGAGGCCGAGGGCCTGATTGTGAGTTATTATATTATAGCACGTGAGTTGGCCGTGCAACACGTGAGTTGGCCGTGCGGATCCTTATATTATATTGTAGCACGTGAGTTGGTCGTGCAGCACGTGAGTTGGACGTGCGGATACTTATATTATACTATAGCAAGTGAGTTGGGCGTGCGGGTCCAGATATTTATATTATGGCACGTGATTTGTCCATGTAGCACGTGAGTTGTCCGTGCAGATTATAGCACTTGGGTTGTAGGAGCCCCTCCGGAGTCTGTACACCCCAGTGAGCACGGGTACCCATCGAGTATGAGTGCTGAGGGCTGAGAGCCGAGTGGATGAGTTGTTGTGACGAGTGGAGTGATTGTTGGCCTGATAGGTTGCACTTTCTTTTCATTTGTTGTTGCATTTAGTTGCTATCTGTCATTGTTGTGAAATTCTCTGAAAGATTTATATCTGGATTACATGAACTTAAACAGTATAAAATTGATTTGATTAAACTGCCGGATTTGAAAGTATGTCTATGCTTTGCTGGAATTAATGAAAATGAACTGTAACTATGTAGCTCGTCATTGTCTTCAGTTCCTTATTTATTATTGTTACTTGATAAGTTGGTTGTACTCATACTACACCCTGCACTTCGTGTGCAGACCTAGATTTTCTTGGACATAGCGGGTGTTGATTCTTCCGCACAACTGATTTTCTGGAGATTCAGAGGTAGCTGTCGTGTTTCGCAGACCTTGTCTCTCCCTCCCTATCTCCTTATTTACTGCATTTGGTCTCAGACTTTATTCCTAATTAGATGCTCATGTACTCAGTGACACCAGGTTTTGGGAGTGGTTGTATCGGTATTTGTAAGATTTGTGGATTTTATTTAAATATTATATTTTTAGACTTAAAAGAAGTTGTGGTTCATTGAGATTTTTGGCTTGCCTAGTATTGAGATAGGCCCCATCACGACAGGTTAGGATTTTGGGTCGTGACAGCATCAGTTGTAGAAATTGGAAGTTGCAAGTTCTTTAAGTTTGAATCGGAGGGTGATTCGTATTTTTGATGTTATCTGAGGTGGTTGGAGGATTCGACTAAGTTCGTATAGTGTTTTGGGACTTGATGGTACGTTTGGTTGAGGTCCTGGGGGCCTCGGGTGAGTTTCGGGTGATTACTAGATCATTTTTTGACTTTGGTTGATGGCTGATATCTGCTGGTGTAGATTTTCTGATTTCCTCCTACGCGTTCGCGAGAGAAGCCTCGCCCGCGAAGGGTTAATGTGAGTTGGGAATTATTACACCCCATGTTTGTGTACGTGAAAGTACGCCATAAGTAAATTAATATAAGCTCGAAAATAAGATGTTACATCCCGCATTTTCGTACGTTGAAGTTTCGTCGTAAGTTAATTGACATAAGTTTAGGAAAGAGATTATTTGAGATTATAAGCACTATGTTATTTCAACAAGCGATGAGTAAATTCGTGAAGGTTAAAGGGTAAACGAATCAAAGAAAGTGAGTTTCATCGAAGGTTGTCAATTTGGGATAAAATACGATCCGAGCTATAACACCCCGTATTTATGGATTAGCGACATACAAGGTACCACATAACCATGATAGTAAGGTGTATAAGGTATGTTAAAAGTGAGTAGTATTTTATGTAATTTTAAATAATTCGTAATTATGTGGATAATTGGATAATTATCGATTTTGAGTAGGAGATTGATTAAGTAATTAAGCTAATTGAGTAATTAAGCAAAAAATGGATAAGACTAAGTGCTCATAACGTGGCAGCCAACAAAGTCACAAAAATGTGACTCTCAAATCATTCTTCAAGGTGGCACATTAAGAAAGTTTTATGGCTTAGTCACATATAGGTGGGGGCCACACCACCAAGACATTAAAAACCCATTCTCTAATTCACTTAAAGAGATGTGGATATCTCTTTAACCTCTCTAATTCACTTCAGCAAATTCAAAACAAGAATTTGCATATAAGCATCCTTAGTTACGTGACATTTAGCTTCAACAAGAATTCAAGCAAGAATTCAAGAATTCAAGCAAGAATTCCTTAAGAATCTTAGCAACATGACTTTGTTTTCAATTCTAAAGAAGCCTAGTATAATCTTTCTCAAGAATATCATACAGATTTTCCCTATTCTGATCTTGCAGTCATACTTTTCGTCCCAATTGTTGTGTGTTAGAAGGATTGTCCAGAGAACCGGCTCAGGTATGTTAAGGCCATCCCTTCTTTCTTTTTGGCATGATCTATATGATACAAACAAAACGAGAAAATGCATAATTTCCATAAATAACTCTATTCATAGAAATGCTAGAGATGCTTATGTTCTTGAGTCCTCACATGTTCTATTATTCTATTATCTGTTCATGGGTCTCAAAAAATATGTAAGTTGAAAAAGAGTTTGCTTCATGATATTACTCAAAGGCATAAAGGTCTTATGACGTTCCGAGAGATTTTATTGACGTACTTCTCATGCATTTCATTCATTTATATATGTATATTGACCCATTACCAGATGGAGTTATATACGCGTATATATATATATATATATATGAGATATGGGAAAAGCTTACGGTGTTATATACGCACCACCACCTGATCAGCTGGTATACGTTGATGATTTTGCCCACAGTGGCCGAGATGATATGATGGGATGCCCTCAGAGGCTTGATGATGCTATGAACACATGTACCTATGCACGACATGACATTCATACGCATATACATGACACTATAAGTATTTCATGATTTACAAAGTTATCCAGACTTACAGGTTGAGTCATGTACTCCATGTTTCTTCCACATCTTTTATATACTTATGTATGTGCCTTACATACTCGGTACATTATTCGTACTGATGCCCTTTGTTCGGGACGCTGCATTCCTGCCTGCAGGTATAGAAAATCAGTTTGACGAGCCCTCATAGTAGACGAGGTTAGCATTCAGCGAAGGATCGGTAAGACTCTACCTCATTAGGAGTGCAGTCGAGTCTATAAGTTATCGTGTCAGAATTTTGCTACAGACTTATGGGCAGGCCGGTACCCTGTCCCATTTGATGTTAAATACTCTTAGAGGCTTTGTAGACAAAGATCCATTTTGTACAGTATGTGAGAGGCCTTGATGGCCCATATGTATTCATGTTTAAGGAAGATGGTTCAATGTATACAGTGTTTTACCACTTATAGTTATTCATTATGAGTTGTAGCCATGTTAGCCCAGTTACCAATGATAGTACGATAAGAAAGATATATTACGTTGATACTCGGTTGAGTAAGATACCGGGTGCCCGTCGTGACCCTTCGGTTTGGGTTGTCACAAAAGTGATATCAGAGTAGTTCTGTCCTAGGGAGTCTACAAGCTGTGTGTAGTAGAATCTTGTTTATGGGTGTGTTGTGCACCACACTTATAAGCAGGAGGCTACATGGCATTTAGGATTGTCACTCCTTCTTCTTACTTTAGATCGTGTGGTAGAGCTCAGTTGTAGGAACTCAATTTCCTAAACTCTATTTTATTCATAATACAACGATACCTACATCTAAAAAGACAGCTGGTAAGAGATTGAATATGGCTGTGGAAGAGTTGAGTCAGAGGAACTCGATTTTGCATCATGCTTATGATGAATAAATGTGAGGTCTTCAGCAGAACATGTGTGTACTAAGACGTGTAAGCTTCTTGATAAGGAGCCTTAAGGCAAGAATATCTACCCATACGGTGAAAAGCAATGAGAGATTCATAAGGTAGACATAAGTTTCAACAAGTAAAAGAAGCAAGGAAAAGATGGGTACGAGGCGCCCAGTTAATGAAGATTATCAGGATTTACAATTCAGGCAGAGAAATATAATCCTTTTGAGTTACCTTCAACAATAATAGATGTATGTACAATCGTCCACACCCATCTCAGTTATGCCCCATGGGAGCTAACATATATGGTTTAAGTGAAGAACAGGATATCAGGATCCGACTGGGGTTAGAGTAACCCAAAATGGTGGATGTATTGTTTGCGTTAGTTGACATTCCCGAAGGATATTGACAATGTGCTAATAGATCTCCTTGTGAGACACCCAAATAGTGCACTCTAAAATAGTACAACTAGATATGAGTACTACAAATATAGGCACTGGAAGCCTGGAGGGGATAACTATTATCTTAATGTGGCTCCCGTCCCTAGTAGAGAGAGAATGCTAGGCAACCCTAAGAGCCAGTGGATGGAGCAAGAGGAGCTAAAACCAAAGAAATATCTTGTTAAAGTTTTTAGAATAAAGTGATTAACAAAAATTATAGCAGGGAAATAAGAAGAGAGTTAATGAAGCATTATGAGTAAGATGTGATACATGGATGACAACGGTAGATAAAAAATAATGACAGTATTACAGAGTCTATAGTCAAGTGAAGGAAAAGATGAGAAGTGACAGGCCTTGAGACAACAAAAGAGTAGAGGCCATAAAGTCATATCTTCATTTCGAGAAATAAATTCGTGACTCTAACGTGATTACCAAAAGGGAAAGTTAGACCCCAGAGTAATACAAATCAGTATAGGCTGGTGAACAAGGTAAACTAAACATGAATTAGGGACTGAGTGATTTGATAATAGTTGATATCATAAGAATTTCAGATTGCATTCCAGCAATAATAGAATGGACGATAGAAGAATAACCTTTAAAGGTCATTCAGGAAGACGCTTCCCTAAAGTAAGCAATGTGAGCAAAGTTAAGCTTAAGGGACTATGTGTGCCAGTTACACTACGTGTCACCCTTGTGAGTAAGGAGTTTTGTTATCCTTGTTACAGAAGGATTACCGCAAGGCGAGTAAGGGTCATGGATGATGTGAAAAGACGCCAAGGATGAAGAGGTAAAACATCTATAGGTAGATCGTCGTAGCTCTAAATATTAGTACTCCCCTAAAGTGGGGGAATATGGAGTGATGTGGCATTAAGTCAGANGTGATGTGGCATTAAGTCAGGATTAAGTGGTTCTAGTAACTATGGAATAGTAAAGGAAGAATGCGATAAAAAAAAAAAAGGGATGAGATTGCACTGATTCAAATCCTATAGATATGCTACGATTCCAGAACATTACGCAAACATGATGTCAAGGAGAGGAAGTAAGAGTTCCTGCCCGAGATGTTATTGATAGATAAGGAGCCAGAGCGAGACGTAAGTTAAGACAAAGAAAATAACCCAAGAAATATTATGCGGAATATTGATATGAGAATGGGCCAACGAGTAGTTAGTAGTTGATTCAGGAAGAACCTAGTTATGTCTAGATAAGAGGATACAAATATATCAACAGAACATGCAAGATAACTATAGTGAACCCCAGCATGGGGAATTCAGTCTCGCAGAAATGATATCGTGATCCTTGAGAAATATTCAGATAGGAGTTGGGTAGTTAAAAGTACCGTATGAGTGTTACGGAAATAAAAGAGAGTGCCACTGGGAAGTCAGTCAAAATATTAGTTCAGAAGTAACCCTACAAGCACAAGGGCGTGGAGATAAGTAACTACAGATAATTATAGGCGAAGAAGAACATCAAAAATTCCGTCAAGTATACGATGTGATAAGCTCGCAGCTTTACAAGAGTTAGAGGATCCTCCTAAGTACTACAATGAAAGACTAGACGAGGAAATAAAGAAGAAGGCTTCAACCTAAGCATAGTAACTTGAAAAAGAAATGGTTCGGTAAAAACAATCTCACTACAATATTGTATGCACTCCATAAGAAAGTGGCACCTACTGTGTCTAGTGAACGGGGAGTAAAATCAAAAGTAATATTCGAGATCATATAAGTTGTACAAACATTTCGACATGCATGGGAACTAAGATAAGCTAAGTATGCACGCAACAAGGGGGCAGAAAGCTGAGAAGGAACGAAAGGAATTATTCAATCAATGATCCAGAGTTAGTTACATTATGAATGTACTTAAGATTTTGGAGTATTATCCATGCAGAATATATGTTGACAATCATACAGCCGTAGAAGACTCTAGTATAAGTTAAAAGAAAGAATTGAGTCTAGGTCAATAGACAAAGGATTGAATCATTAGAAGATTGTATCATGGATATTCCACAATGCCCATGAAAGGCTAAAGTAATGACTAATACCATGAGTCACAGATCGGAAGATAGCTTAAGCCTACATAAAGGTTGGTGAGAGGGAAGAGGAAACTAAAGAGTTACATCAACTAAGTAAATTTAGAGTCTGATTATTGGACCCAAAAAATTATAGAGATCGTGATTGAATACATTGAAAAATCACTCTTAGTATCAAAAGTACAAGAGTACAATAACCATATTCTATAACAGCTCTACGATAAAGTAGTTAGAATAATACCAGCCTCATAAGAAGCCAGTATGAAGCTCCCACCGGATCGTGTATGCACCAGAGTTCCAAGTATTATAATAGATCTTCAAGTTGTGGAAGCGAATTATACCTATGTAGAAGGAAGGTCATGAAGGATATAGAAGATGTGATGCGGTATTTTAAGGTAAGTAAGGTAAATTTGAACAATGTACGAGATACTTATATACAAAAGGTTATATATAGTCCATACTTCGGATAGAAGGCTAGAAGCATTGGTATTCAGTATCCAGGAATGATAGCGGCGTCGTCAGTGGCATATTTTCCAGCCTATGGTTTCTAGGTATCGAGAAGTCTAATTAAAAGAGTAAAGAAGAGTTAGAGATAATGTGATGTCTCGCTTGATGTTCCAGGATGACATAAGGAAATCTATGATGCAAGAAATTTGAAGGAAGGTTGCTAGTAGTATAAATAGATATGTGTAGGTCGCAAGCTAACGTATGGTAAAGCGACAACGTTTTAGGAAGACAGGAGTAAGGATAAGAAGGAGCGAGTGAGAAGGTGACGAGAATGGATAGCTCTCGAGATTAAGCCCATGAAAATAAGAGAGCTAATGGTTTCTCTAAGTTATAGGAAGCTCAGTATAGCCTAAACGAACTCAAAGGAGTCTAAGACTAATAGCATTTAGAAGAGATGGAATGCTGCCCTGGTAATAGAATAAGGGTGTAATTGTGATAGATAAAGGATGATGTTTGGGCCTTCGATTGAGTAATGATTTGAAGAAAACAATG
>AWOL01S0008721.1:0-56066 GCA_000715115.1 Nicotiana otophora
TATTTGATACTATGAATTCTACTAAAATACAGAAAAAAATCAAATTGATTTTCGAGCAGATTGCTATTGATATTTGTGCTGATCATCCTAGTGCCTTTTGGAATTGTAAAAAAACATATTGTCACTCTTCCATATGAAGATAATTTCACTGAGGATGATATTCCTACTAAATCCCGACCTTGTCAAATGAACGCGGAATTAGTGGAATTCTGCAAAAACAATATTGATAGCTTGTTACAAAAGGGTTTGATAAAACCCTCAAAATCTCCTTGGTCTTGTATAGCTTTTTATGTTAATAACGCAGCTGAAAAGGAACGTGGTATTCCTAGATTGGTCATTAATTATAAACCTTTGAATAAATATTTGAAGTTGTTTAGATATCCTATCCCTAATAAAAGAGATTTATTGTCTAGATTATATGATGCCAATATATTTTTAAAATTTGATTTAAAATCTGGATATTGGCAGATTCAAATATTTAAAGAACATACTTATAGAACTGCTCTTAATGTTCCATTTGGACAATATGAATGGAATGTTATGCCTTTTGGTTTGAAAAATGCCCCTTCTGAATTTCAAATAATTATGAATGATATTTTCAACCCCTATCTAGATTTTATCATTGTTTATATCGATGATATTTTGGTATTTTCCAATACACTTGAAATGCATATTAAGCATTTAGATATTTTTAAAAAAATTGTTATACAAAATGGTTTGGTTATCTCAAAACAAAAAACGAGTTTATTCCAAACTAACATTTGATTTTTAGGACATTATATTTGTCAAGGAAAGATTACTCCTATTCAAAGATCGATAGATTTTGCTTCAAAATTTCCCGATATTATTACTGATAAAACTCAGCTACAAAGATTTTTGGGAAGTTTAAATTATATTTCGTCTTTTTATAAAGATTTGTCGCGTGATTTAGCCCCCTTATATGACAGGCTAAAAAAGAATTATAAAAACCCTTGGACTGATAGTCATACTGCTTTGGTTAAAAATATTAAGCAACGTGTTAAATCTTTACCTTGCTTAACCCTTGCTAATCCTACATGGCAAAAGATTATCGAGACTGATGTGTCTAACATTGGTTACGGAGGGATTTTGAAACAAATAAATCCCAATAATAAGCATGAATATCTGATTAGATTTTTCTCTGGTAAATGGTCTGAAGCCCAGAGAAAATACACTACTGTGGCACATGAAATATTAACCATAGTAAAATGTGTTTTAAAATTTCAAGACAATTTATACAATCAAAAGTTTTTGATAAAAACTGACGCACAATCTGTTAAATATATGTTTAACGAAGACTTTAAACATGATGCCTCAAAAATAATATTTGCAAGATGGCATACTCAATTAGCCCCTTTTGATTTTGAAATATAATATAAAAAGGGAATTGATAATTCTCTGCCAGATTTATTATCTCGTGAATATTTACATAATGGAACCCCCCTGGGGCAGGGGAAGAGGTAGAGGTTGGGGAAGATCATCCCCACAGTTCAGAGGAAGATCTACACCTTCATGATTGTCATACGGATCCACACCAAACTCCCTAGTTATACAAATGGGAAGAAAGAGTTTAACTAATGGGAGGATATCTCTCAGAGAAGAATCATCGACCGGACCATCCGTCCATCTGGAAGATATTCCAGAAGATAGGCCGTTATACGCACATTTGCAGGCATATTTGACTGCTCAAAAATAGAAAGATACTTCTGCTAAGCAAAGTGATACTTTTGCTTCCATTACAAAATATGCCATGATGATATCAAGTCATATGATAAAGTTTCTAAAAAATAAATGATATTTCTTTTAGAAAACTCTGATATTCAGAGAAAAGAAGAGCCGTGGAAGATATTCTAAAGGTATTTAACAAATAGATTATATTATCCGGGTGAGTCATACAAAACCCGCTCCTATTATGAAATAATACTAACCAGTACTGGCAGTGCAGATTTTTAGCACTTTTCTGGGTATAGCACAGACGAGAACATTTATAACTTCTCGAAGATTATAATTAAACAGATTATATCTGTTGAAGATTGGGGTATATCCACAATGAAAGAAAGGCAGATAAGCCTTAACAAATCTAGAATGAATTTTACCTATTGGGATTATATCCAAGCATTTGATAAAGTGTTATACTACAATAATGATCGACACAAACATACTTGGTTTATTAAAGTATGTGCAAAGATATTTGCAGAAGCTGTTCCTAATTGTTTTTTGAACTGGTGGTCATACCGATTGCTACAGTAAAAATTTTACCAGATCCATTTCTCAGGTTATACAAAGAATGGATAAAAATTTCCCCTTTTATAAATAATTTATATCACACGGATCATATCTGTTACCCAGATAAAATTAACCAGATTTCTTTCTTTCTAGAATTATCTATTCCCTGGATTCACAAATGAACTCCAGAAGTCGGATTCACCGAAGAACAAGTCCCATGCTTATACAGGGCTTTTTACAACAAATTTTGGGATAAATTAATGAAGAAGGATCCCAAAACAAAGATATTATATGGTCAAGAACTCTTAGATTCAATCGAAATAAAAATTCAAGAATATTCGAGCAAACCTCAGAAAGAGGTAATTGATGACAGCTCAGTTCGGCCTATTGCCAGAAGATTTTCCTTTCAAGAAGGAGATAAAGCAGAAATGATTAACAACTACTTGGAAGAAGTCAAAAGAAATTTACTTCATTCCATTAATCAAAATGAAAAATCAGACACTTCTATGCAGAGTGAAACCAGCAATGATGATATCGCTGAAGATTCTCAACCCCTTGAATCAGAGAGAATACTGTCTGATGAAGATTTGCAGAATGCGGAAGAATTCATCCGCAAAATGAAAGAAGCAGACAAGAGATCAGCACAGTGAAACAACTGGACCTCACAAAAATAGTAAAGCCGACAGACCCACAACATAGTGAAGCCACCGGACCCCACTCAAACAGTAGATACACTGTTCATCAATAATAGATACACTGTTTCAATAGTAGAAACACTGTAACAGGGACCCACGGGACCCACTTTTTACTGTTCATAGATTCCTTTTTTTTCCTTTTATTTATAGGATTCATTAGTTCTGAAAGAGGGGAACGAAATCGAGACCCTCTCTCTCTCTCTAAAGTTGTAAGTAAAAGTTAGTAGCTGGTAGCTTGTAATAGAAGAACAAAAGTAAATAAAGAGTTTTCAGTTCTTCATCTTCAGGCCTTGCATTCCGGCCAAAAGGTACTGATTTCTTTCTTAGTTAGTTTTTCTTTCTAGTCTCTCCCCTTTCTGGCCGTGGCGATGTCCGGCTAAGAGACTTCATATCTATGTTGAGTATCTAACTTCTCTCTTGTATAAACCATGAAAGCGACGGCATCTATTAAAATATAAATGAGTTTTATATATAGAGTTTTGACTTGGTGTCAAGATGGTTGGTACAGTCTAATATAACACTGCTCTTATTGGCTTTGCCTTAGTGGCTTCGTCTAGCCAGCCGTGAACTTCAGCCCGATAAAGGAGTTAAAAGGGCATCTTCTTTCACGGTTAGAACTGCTAGACACATGGGCTCAATAAAAGTATGTATTATATTATGACAGACCCCTTGCTTGAGTAAAGGTTTTTAACCTTCCATACAGTCATTAAACTATATATAAAATTCAAGTATATTTTTATTCTTATCCTTACTGATTGTGCGGATTACCGCCAGTCTTTAAATATAAGGATACTGAATTAGCTAGATTAAGAATTCTCAAATATGTTAAAATAGAAATCTTTAACTGGTGGAAACCTCGGTGGACATATAAAAGTCAGCAGAGGTGCGAAACAATTCCAGTTCCCGGTCAAACGGTGATTTCTGTTTTAGCTTAGTTGANTAGTTCCCGGTCAAACAGTGATTTCTGTTTTAGCTTAGTTGAGGAGGCATGGCGGATTATCGCCCGCCACCTGATCCTGTTAAAATTGCTTTTAACAGGATTATCGAGTATATCGAATATACTATGTATATATAGTATAGTGTGTGTGTGTGTGTATATATATATATATATATATATATATATATATATCTTAAGATGTATATATATACTATAATATACTATATATATACTCTAATATATATACATAGTTTATAAGTCATATTCGATAGTATATATCTTAAGATCTACTATACTATACATATATCTAGTATACTATGTATATATAGTATATCTTAAGATGTATACATAGTATATTTTAAGATGTATATATAGTATATACATCGAATATAGCTTATATATCTTTATTACTATTTTTTATTTCTCTAACTTTTATAAAAAAATAATTAAAAATAGAAAGTTTCTGTTGGGCCCGCTTAGGCCAGTTGGACCCACTTAACCCGGGACCGTTAGTTCGTGGTCCCGGTCCCGAGCCGGTTCCAGCAATAAGCCCGCGAAGTCCGGGACCGTTTAGGACCGGCCCACTTAGAACCGGACCCGCGAAGCCCACTTAGAACCGGGCCCGACCCACTTGCCACCCTTAGTTTTGATTCTATCTTGAAATATACTCTTTGACCAAAGTCAACAAGGGAGTGCACAAGAACTAAGAAGTAGCCTTTTGATTTGTTAAGTCAACCACTGAAAAATGGTGAGTACGAAAAAGTTGATACTTATCTATTATTTGAATAAATTATCATGCCTCAAATAATTTATACTATAATTTAAGTGGAGTACCTAATATGCTCTGTCTTTTAGCAACCACACACTGATAATCATTTTATAGTGGTTCAATCATAACCTTACATTTTAAGTTAGCCGCTATAAATTATCTCTACTACCCCCGCCCCATCTTTGCAAAAAGAAAATTGTAGTACGTCCACAGGTTTTCAGACTTTGGCTGCTAAAAGAAAAAGAGTTGTGTTTGATTATTGGAGACAAGTAATTAAGCTATTCTACAATAGCGTTGTTTGGTTTAGAGGCAAGTTGTATAGAATTGTAATGTAAAGATTAATAATATAAAAATTAGTAATGCAAGGTATAATGCAGAAATCTTTCTTGTCAAATTGTTAGTTTGCTCTGTTAC
Source organism: Nicotiana otophora (assembly GCA_000715115.1). NCBI lineage: Eukaryota > Viridiplantae > Streptophyta > Magnoliopsida > Solanales > Solanaceae > Nicotiana > Nicotiana otophora. Next base: position 5,060 of record AWOL01S0008721.1, read on the forward strand.
AAAATAGTATACAATAGATAATTTAACATATTTGTTTACTTTTTAAACAAAACTTTTTTTCTTACTATTATGAAGGTTAAAATTTGTCATTTTAACATTTTAATTCATATATTATTAATACTCTTATTTTTATTCCACATTCTATCTCACTTAAAGTAATAAAATATATAAATTTTAGCATAACTTACACACGTATTATTTATGATGAGAACAAAAAAGAAAAACCAAACATTGCATTAATTAATTTTATTTTTTTATTTAGAGATTAAAGCTCCTCAAATCCCAAGCTAACAAGGTGTATTAACTAAGGCTTATTCTTATGTCAAGATTATTATATATCTTCTAAAACCCCAACCAAACAACCCATAAGGCTCTACTTGCATTTCACTTTAAATTGGAGACCCTTATTGCAATTATAACAAGTATAAATCCGCCCATTCCATAAAAAGGTATAAATGAAGTGACCTCTCTTGCAATTTTAACAAATCTCTTTTACGCCCTAGGCCCACGATCCCTGCAATTATTTCCCCTAAAATTTCATCCAATTCACTAAAATTTTCTTCACAATTTCGTCTGATTCACCAAAAATTCTTCATATTCATAGTGTTATATTGCTAATTCATTTTGACTTCATCAAATTTTACGCTCGTTATAATTTTTAGGGTTTTTTTCTTCATTGGCGATGAATCCGAGAGGGGGAAGATATCCGCCGCCGGGAATGGGAGGCGGTGGCGGAGGACGTGGCGGCGGAAACATGTACCCTAACCCTAACGCAAACCCTAATTTTCAACAAAGAAACCCTCAGCAGCAGTATGTGCAGAGGAATCCGATGAATCACCAGCAGCAGCACCAGCAGCAGCATTATCAGAACCAACAACAGATAACACAGCAGCAGCAATGGCTCAGAAGGAACCAACAGTTGGCGGCGTCTGATTCGTCGATCGATGAGGTTGAAAAAACTGTTCAATCTGAAGCACTTGACCAGAGGTAGTTGTTTCTTTCTTTCTTTATTTATTTGTTTTTGTGTGTCCATATGTTCGGATCCACTCAGATTTTTAAGCTTCTGTTAGTGAGGCGAATAGTACTGCTGGTATTCAGAGGCAGATTCAAGATTTAAGCTTGACAAGTGCAACTTTTTTTTAATTCTCAGGACAGAACACATTGTACTTTTGAAAATATGAGTTCCGAATTTAATATTTGTGGAAATATTATTAGTGGCTTTTCAAACACACATATTATGTGTAGAAATTATGGGGTTCATTCTTTTTCACCCACACCTCTCTCGTACTCATTACCCTTATGTGAAAAGGGTGTGAAGTTGGTAAAAAATATTTAATACTTCCTCCGTCCCAGTTTATGTTATGTAATGGTATTTGACCGATAAAGAGTTTTAATAAATAAAGGAAGACTTTTGAAACTGTGGTCTGAAATAAACCATAAACATTTGTGTGCCTATAAATCAATCTTATTAAGATAAAATGAGGATTTTAAAGTTAAATGATTTGTAAATATAAAAATGTATCATTCCTTGGAACAAAGTAAAAAGGAGATAATATCAAATAAATAGCACTATAGTTATCTTTTTTTTGTGACAATGTTTGGCTGGACACGAAGTTTAAAGGAAGAATGACTTTTTAAATTTGTGATCTCAAAAAAGTTGTAGATATTTTTGTGGCTATAAATAATCCCATTAAAATTATAATGAGAAGTTTAAAGTAAGTTATTTTCTAATATAGAAATATGTTATTTTCTTGGGATATACTAAAAAGGAAAGAGAGTCACATGAATATTTATTACTCCCCTCCGTCCTCCCTTTTTGACACTCTTTCACATAAAATGGGACGGAAGGAGTAATATTTTGAGCGATATGTATAAAGTTTGGACCACACCTAGTTCCCCTACTTGGGTCCTCTACCCTGCATATGGAGAATGTTTGTTCGACGAGTTTAAGTTTAGGCTGAATTTGACTTCTGTTTGAAACATATGGATGACATTGTCAAGTTTCGGTTGATTAGTTTGTGGTAGGATTGGAATCTTTCTACTAAATTAAGATAGGGTAGTTGTTCATACAAAAATAGTATACAAATTAGAATTTTTAAATTGGAGATAATTGTGGGAATTTAGTTGAATTAGATTTAGTGGGTGTCATCATTGAAAATTTGTAGTTAATCCTCTTTGTTTAAATTAGTTTTGAGCTTTTACTAGGGTGCATTACAGGAAAGTTGTAATTGCAGGTAGAAATATTTCAGTGTACGATAGCCTGGTAAGTAGAAACAGGTAAAACCTATCTGTGCTTTCCAGGATCGTATCACCGATTATCCAGAAATCAATAACTGGTGCTCGCAACATGTCCTAGAGCATCTAAATAGTCCTCTCTACTTGCCCATATGTCCGAGGATGAAAACCCATGCTGAGATTAACTTGAGTACCCAGACCCTCCTAAACGGACTGCAGAAAGTGTGCTATGTGAAATGATAGAAACTGGAGTACTCTCTTGTTCCCCTTCCTGTTGAGGGAGATGCCCACCATCTGCTCTCCCTGTTGGGGAGTTAAATCGCTCTATATAGAACAATATACATGGATACTGACATAGTATTAGTGTGTATCGCTTGAAAGCTTGTGGTTGGGAATTGTGATCAATTTTAAATTTCGATAAAGGAGGTTAATGATAGGAAGGTGTGGAGGTCGAGCATTAGGGTTGCAGGTTAGGGGGGTAGTCGAGCGTTTCTCCTCGTTGCGCTGGCTAGTCTGATAGTGTTTTGTCTAGGACTGCTAGCGGATTTTATTGTGTTTCACATTTTTTCTGTCTTTCACATTTTGGCCTTTCCATTTATTTGCTGTATTTTACGATGCAGATACTACTTTTCTGGTTTCTGTTGTTGTTACGGATCTATTGTCTCTGAGTTGAGGGTCTCCCGGAAACAACCTCTTTATCCCTTCGGGGTAGGGGTAAGGTCTGCGTACATTCTACCCTCCCAGACACCACTCGTGGGATTCTACTGGGTTGTTGTTGTTGTTGTTGTTGTGGGGTTAATGATGGAGGTAAGAGTGTTCTACTTTCAGCTTTAGATAAGCTTGGTCCATGAGTACTTCATCGAGCTCATTCTAGAGTGAGTTTAGTGTTTGCTGGCTTTACTTAATTTAGCTAATTCACAAGTCTTAAACTTGTGGTTGGGATCAACTTTGAGCTTCGAGAAAAGGGGGTTAACGATGGAGGTAGAGAGTGTTTTATTTTCAGGTTAGGATAAGCTTGGTCCATGAGGGGTTGCTCTGATGGTAAGCAACCTCCACTTCCAACCAAGAGGTTGTGAGTTCGAGTCACCCCAAGAGCAAGGTGGGGAGTTCTTGGAGGGAAGGATGCCGAGGGTCTATTGTAAACAGCCTCTCTACCTCATGGTAGGGTTAAGGTCTGCGTACACACTACCCTCCCCAGACCCCATTAGTGGGATTATACTGGGTTGTTGTTGTTGTTGTTGTTGTTGTTGATAAGCTTGGTCCATGAATACGTACCTTCACCGAGCTCAATCTTGAGTGAGTTTACTGTTTGCTGGCTTTACTTAGATTTTGCTAATTCACAAGTCTTAAATAATTCTGGCATTAAAGACAGCTTAATAGTTGACACTTTAGGATGCAAATGTGATTAGAGAGGGCTGTATAAGGTTCACAAGATATTGACATGTGTCATTTTTCATGGACAGAGTGCTTTAGCTAGTCATATGGTTGTTGGAACTGCTTTCTCGTAAATGAAGAATGTTGTTTCTCATAGATTTTACACTGTTTGTTTAAATGCAACAAATTGGGCTCAGCAATACTAGAGCTTGCAATGCTTAGGTACCCATGTCACAAAATTAAGGCTACATGTCCTTGCTCATCTGACACAAGTCACTAATGCCGAGCCATAAGAGCCTTAGGCAAAGGGGTGTCTTCACTTTCGAGGGAACTTAGCTTCTAATGATGTATAATTCTGATTCTTAGTTGGGGATGAAACATCTTTCCTCGAAGTCCAACTGTTTAACACTTGTCTATAATGTTAGGAAGGTTTTTGGGATTATATGTTTCATGTGTCTGGTTTATTTTATCAACTATGCTGATGAACATGTTTTAAACCTTAAAATGGAGAGCTAAATCTTCTCTTTTTCCTCTTCTCTAGTTCACAAGACTGGAAGGCGAGGTTGAACATTCCAGCACCTGATACTCGATACAGGACAGAGGTAACTTGAATTTGTCAAACTATATGCTATTAGTTGAATTTATCTTGATTTATTCTCTTGATGATCACACTGTTAAAGCCATATTCGTTCTTATTCTTCCTAGAAATCATGTTTAAAATTTTTTCTTTTGTGTAACTCAGACTGCATGTTCACTTTGGCTGTTTCATAAATTAAATGTAGTAAAATGAAGTGGTACTTGCTAAAGAATGTGGTTATAGAAACATCTCATAATTTTTTCTGTGGCCTTATCATTTCTTTTTTGATGAAATAATTGGCTTCATTGATGTCATCAAGAAGATGCAAAATATTACAAGAAGCAGAAGCATAGAAGCTTCAAAAAGCAAAAAAAAAAAGACCACCTCTTAGCTTACTACATAAATGCTAACTTAGATACAAAGAGCTAACAAAGTTCACAAATGTGTCGGGGGAATCTACGGGGGAAACATTTGCCTAGCTAAATAAAAACAAAAGGCATTTAGCTTTTAGGGTGTGGTTAGGAGTTGAAAGTCCATCAAAGCATCTTCTATTTCTTTCATTCCATATGCTCCAACAAATACAAGCAGGTATCATTTTCCAGATATTCTTGATGGTCTTATCAACTTTCCAGCTGCCCCAGCTCTGAAATGCCTCCTTCATGTTGTGAGGCATAACCCAGCTAATACCAAAAACAGGGCAAAACAAGCTCCAAATATCTGCTGCAACTCTACAATGTAGGAATAGGTGGTTGTTGGTTTCTGCATCCCTTTGACACATGTATCATCTATTAACTAACTGGAAGTTCCTTTTGACAAGGTTCTCTTGAGTCAAACATGCCTCAGAACGTGCAGTCCAGCTGAAACAGATGACCTTGGGTGGTAATCTGGTTCTCCATATTAATTTCCATGGCCAAAGATCGGTAATTCCATTTCTAGCCATTATTAGCTTGTACCCTGCCTTCACAGAATACCTACCATCACTTGTTCCTCCCCATCTGAACTTATCTGTGATGTGCTCATTTAGTGTGACGCCATGTAGTGCCTCTAGCAGTCGAACATAATCAGAAACCTCCCAGTCCTGCAAATTCCTTCTTAGAGTAACATTCCAAATGGGGCCATCCTTATTTTGAATGATTTTAGAGTCAGGATCACTTGCGATCTGGAACAGGTTTAGGATAGTCAATCCTTAGGGCTGAATTCCCAAACCATTTATCCTTCCAAAATTTGATTTGTTGCCCATTCCCAAATGTAAGGTGGTGGTGTTCAGAGAATTCCTCCCAAAATCTGCGTATGCACTTCCACACTCCCAACCATGGGGTGCTCTTGTGAGTTTAGTGCACCAATTGCCTTGAGTTCCGTGCTTAGCATTGACCACCATCTTCCACAAAGGTTGCTCCTCTTGTGTGCACCTCCAAAGCCACTTCATCAGTAGGCATTTGTTGTGAATTGCTAGGTCCTTGATTCCCAATCCTCCTTGGTGTTTTGGGAGGATGACCTTTTTCCACTTCACCAAGTGAAACTTATGCTCAGTGCTATTCCCTTCCCAAAGGAAATTTCGCCTTATCCTGTCCAACCGATTTAACACTTTGCTGGGCATATGATGTAGTGACATGTAGTATGTGGGAATGCTGTCTAGGACACTATTGATTAGTGTGAGTCTACCACCCATCGAAAGGTATTGCATCTGCCAGGAGGCTAATCTTCTCTCAAATTTCTCAATGACCCCGTTCCATATTGTTGAAGAGTTGTGCTTTGCTCCCAATGGTAAGCCCAGGTACGTGGTAGGAAGTGTGCCAATATTACAACCCAGAATTCCTGCTAGCTCCTCCAAATTATGAACTTCATTGACAGGATAGATCACACTCTTGAGCATATTGATATTTAAACCTGAAAGTGCTTCAAAAAGAAGAAGAGTTAGATTTAGATGAAGCACCTGATCTTTGTCTGTACCACAGAAAATCAGAGTGTCATCAGCATATAGCAAATGAGAGATGTTGATATTGCTCTGAACTCCCACATCAAGTCCTCTTATCCATTGTAGTCATTTGGCCTTGTCTAACATTCTGCTTAACCCTTCCATAGCAAGTATGAATAGGAAGGGAGAGAGGGGATCTCCCTGCCTCAAACCTCTTTGTGGTGAGAAGAAACCAACTGGGCTTCTGTTGACTATGATCGAATACTTGACCGTGGAGATATTAAATTTGATCCACTTGATCCACCTGTTGCCAAACCCCATCTGACTGAGTATTGAGATAAGATACACCCAATTTAATTGATCAAAGGCTTTCTCTATGTCCAACTTACATAGAATGCCTGGTCCTCCACTCTTTAGTTGCCAGTCCAGGACTGTGGCCTTATCATTTTTTTGGTCATGGATGTTGTCAGAATATATAGCTAATAGATATGAATTATTTATAAAATTCGAACCATGTCCCACCGGCCCTTTTGGATTTCTCGGTTATCAAATAAAAAAAGAAAGAATATCTAGCTAAGGAATAAGAATATATGAATCTAAGCCTTCTGTTGTTTGTGTTTGAGCATCCAAAGTGATGTCACTTAAAGCAGTATCCATAACAACATTTGGGAAATATATATTGGGAGGGATCTTATAAGTGCAAGCATCTTTTGATTTACTCGCCTGGGTGAGGTTTGTGTTCCAGGACCGGTTTGGGTTGGAGGTGCTGTTGATAACTTAGGTGATGGAGAGTTTGCTCCGGTAGGAGCAGAACTAGCCTTCTATGGTTAAGCTTCTGGAGTGATTGTACTACGGCAATGTTTTCAGTTAGTTTTAGGTTGTATTTTTTTGGATAGTAATAAGGTATTTTTTTCTGTGGTCGCCCGACAGATGCACCGGTCCATAGGTGTGAAACTATGGTAAATGAAGGTGTTAAAATGGGACGAGGTAGACCTAAAATCACATGTAAAAAAGTTGTTTCAAAAGACCTACAAATCCTTGGAATCAATGCAAACTTAGCTAAAGATAGGGCACAATGGAAGAAAAAGATCTATATAGGTGATACATACTAGCTAAGAATAAGCTTTAAATATTACTATTTTTCTTATATTATTACTGGTGTTATATATATAAAAGTTATTTTCACTACTATTATTTTGTTTTGGCATGATGATGATATGAGTTGAACTTATTAAATAAAGAAGTAAGGATTCATATCGCTGACCCCAACTTTGTTTAGGACTGAGGCGTAGTTATTGTTGTTGCAAGGAAAAGGTGATTGACATCTTCGGAATGTTTTTCACATAGAGGACATCGACTACAAATCTAAAAGCCTCTTTTTTGGGTGGCCACCCACTAACCAAGAGAAACTTGTGACTTTCAGGCATTATCATCCCAGATGCTCTTTGATGGATATGCCACTGCGTCGTGAGTATTTAATAGCTTGTAACAAGGTTTCACAGAAAAGAGGCCATTTGACTGTCCTTACCAAATTATAGAATCTGATTTTTGTTTCCTCAAAATGAGTTCTTTGAACTTCCCAATCATTTAAATTCCTTCGGAAGAAAAAGATCTTAGCATTGTAAAGTGGAAAAATCAGCTACCACGGCATTGTGAAGAGAAGAAATGCTATAGATATCATGAAATTGATCTCTGAGGGTGAGAGACCCAACCAAGCATCTTCCCAAAATATATTTTTCATACCATTTCCAAGTAAAAAATCAGAATTGTCTGAGAATTTGCCCCCATAAGAATGGATATGCTTCCAAACTTACCACGAGGTGCATTTGACTCCAAGAATTACTCAAAGTGTTTTTTTCCAGCCAGTAATCTCTCCATAGGGCGTTCTCCCTATTGAATCTCCAATACCACTTCATGTTCTTAATACCAAGACCCCTTTCTTCCTATTTGATGAGACAGCGGTTTGCCCTGCTTGTTACCTTTCCATAGAAAATCTCTTCTCAGCCTGTCCATACGCTTTAAGATTGACATCGGTTCTTGAAAGAGAGACATGGTGTAGGTAGCAAGAGCATCAAAAAACTGTTGATGAGAGTGACTCTTCCCCCGAAGGGTAAATACTGCCTTTTTCAGTTTGCCAACATTTTTTTCCCCATCTTCTCGATAACCCCATTCCACATGTTGATGGATTTGTGCTTTTCCCCCAAAGGAAATCCTAGATAAATCGTGGGAAAGAGAAGCAATGTTGCACTGTTTGATGCTAACCAACTGGTGAATGTTTGACAACGGATTTACCGGAAAGAGAGAATCTTTTGAGAAGTTGATGTGAAGTTCGGAGACAACCTCAGTTAGGATCATCCTTAAAATCATCATTGACATGTATACAAAATGTGACATCACTGGATGCAGCCTCTCAAGGTTGTAACCTGCTATCTATAGTTTGACATATGACAGGCACATCTTGAAAATTCAAGTAACAATCCTAGATCTTTGCTTCAGAAAGAAAAAGCTCAAAGCTCATTCGTCTGAAGGATGCTTTTGCCATATTCTGACTTTATTTTGGCTCTCTTCTCTATTAAGTCTTTAGTTCATGATAAAAAGTTGAAACATGGTTTGTAGAAATGTTCAAATTAGCACCCAAGAGTGCAGCCGAATGATCAATGAAGTGCATGCAAACCTTGGGGACTAGGATTCAAATTCCAATAAAGACAAACAACACTAGGTTATTTTGTTCCATTTGTATAAGTTCGTGGACAGAGTTACCCAGTACTTGTGCTGGTGGGAGGTAGCAAACTAGCAAGTATCCAGTGGAATGTTGAGGTTTGTGCAATTTTGCTCGACCACCACCTCTATCCAAAAAATGGTCAAGTTTAGGAGAAGTTAGTGATAAAGCCAAAAACACTAGGTGATCTCTTTCCATCTGCTTAAGTCTTTGTGCACAAAGTTACCCAGTACTTCTGTTGGTGGGAGGTGGCAAACTAGCAGTCATCCAGTGGAAGGTTGAGGTGTGTGCAATTTCGCTCGATCACCACCGCTATCCAAAACAAATGGTCAAGTTTAGGTGAAGTCAATGATAGAGAATAATTCTCCTTTCTTAGTGTTGTAAAAGGGCTGCTTAAGGCACATCTGAGCCTTGAATCTCAGTATAGAATAGGCTAGATGCTTTGCCTCGTCTAACTGGCAGTTTAGTGCATTGTTGTGCACATCTCAACGCCCATGGGTCTGTCTTAAAGAGGACAACTCTAGATAATAAATAGAAAAATTGATATACTAAGTTGAGAAACTTAATTGATAATTTGTTGGTGATTCGAAATAGGAAATTATAAATTTTGTAAAAGAAAACTAGTCACTCATCTGATTTTGAATCTTGCATCTAATTCAGAAATTTGAGGTGACATTTAAACTCAATTGACATAATCTTTACTTTATGTATTCCGATTGGTTGCAGTTTCTCAATTCTTTGGTGCATATAAATGTTTGTATTTATGTTTATTTTTTCTTGCATTACATACACACATTTAATATTTTCTCTTGCCTTAGCTTTTACCCAGGCTTTGGGCTTAAAGTTTGAGCTGACACTTAGCTCTTTCCTGTGCTTTCCACCTTTGATAACATTGCCCTATCTAACCATTTAAACTTTTAAATGAGACAGTTCGCACCATTCAACATGGTAGTTGATCAGTCATGTGGTTGAGTCTCACTGTGCTGCATAAACAAAATGTTTCTACATCTTTTGTCCAGGAAAAAGATTCATGCTGCTCATAAGGGCTGGGCGTGTCGCAGATCTGAAATGATAAATAAAGGGGCCCCATCTCAAGCAGTTTAAGCAGTTGACACAGATCAATATACCCAAATACCCTCTTAAACTTCTAACAAAGCTAAAGCTGCTGTCATTCTTTTAGTATATAGTGTATTCTTCAGTTTACTTATGAGGTTTTCCCTTAGTCATGTCGTACCTTCTTATTTTCCTGTATGGTGTCTATGAACTATACCATCTTCATCTTTCATCTCTGTAATTGTGTTCCTGAAAACTTGTTAAGTGCCCTTGTGCAAAGAGGCTTGGCATTGGTTAAGAGTGCAAGTGGCCAGTTTTAGTGGAATAGCAATAACAAGTTGCTTCTGTAGAGTTGTGGGAAGTCAGGAATTTCTGTTCCAGGAGTCCTGCAATTTTTGCTCTTTCTTGTGGCGTGTCATATTTTGCATGCAAGGGCTATTTATGTGATATTTAGCAGTTTATATGTTGGGGATATTATGATTCTACACTATTAATTTTCTATATTCTTTTAATGCTAGGTTAATGTAACATCAGTAATGCCTCACCTAGATATTTTGGTTTCTGCATATCTTGATTTGTTATCCTCATGTTCGTTAGGTTGGTTTGTTTATCATTGCATTTTTTGGTTTCATTTTATGGTGGTGATTGTAAACTATTTTATAGGAAGACATTTCTCATTGTTCTGCATTTGCACCTTTGTTTCTTTGTCTCCTTTGGACTTACCTTAGTTGCTGTGCTAACCATTTATTTTTCTGGTAGGATGTGACAGCGACCAAGGGAAATGAATTTGAAGACTATTTTCTTAAGCGTGAATTGCTTATGGGAATTTATGAGAAGGGTTTTGAGAGACCATCTCCTATCCAGGAAGAAAGTATCCCAATCGCTCTTACTGGGAGTGATATTTTGGCTAGGGCCAAAAATGGAACTGGGAAAACTGCTGCTTTCTGCATTCCGGCATTGGAAAAAATTGATCAGGACGTCAACGCCATTCAAGGTTCTGACAAGCATTTCATAGTTATTTTGTGAACCCTTTATTGGTTCGAATACATGGCATATCATTTAGTAATTGAGTTCAGCCAGCTTGGCTCTTTTAGGCCCCCATAAAACATTCCTGTTTCTTAGTGGAATTGCAACATAGCAGTGTGGAAACATTATGTGTGCATCTATATGACACAAACAAACTTCTTTTGCAGAGTAATTCTCTGGATTTAATTTCAATGTAAGTGCATTAGTGTGCACTTATTCTGTGAAGGGGAACATGTAAATCTTGTAATAAAAGGAACTTGTGGAAGTTTTGCTCTTTTTATATGATTTATTTTTAACATAAATGCAAACTCTTACTCAATCATGAAAATACTTTTACATTATGAAGAGCTTGAGTTAAACCTAGTTAAGCTCGAGTCTGTGTTGATGTTAGCATCTCAAGCTCGGGCTGGTTTGTTTAATAATGTAGCTGAAGTTCATACCTTGACTTGGCATAATTTGAGAGTTCTAGATAAAATATAAATGGCAATTCCTTCTCAGTTGGTTGCACGTTGAATGGGCTCATGAAAGTTGTTATTTATACTGGTGCATTTTGATGGTGCGTATTGAAAGATATGAACTATGGCCTGGGGGGGAGCATATCATGTCCTATATTGCAAGCTAATAGGTAAAACAATGGAGTAAACTTTGTGGCAATCTAAAGGTTTTGAAAGAGAGTGTTCTCTCAGTCTTGCATGTGCTGATAGTTTTATAACTAGTTCTCCTTTTGCAGCAACTCTCTTGTCATATACAGTTCAGTTAAACATATACCTGCTGTTATGACTTGCTTGTATTTTGGTTAAGAAGTTTTATTGATGAGGTTTACTGGTCCTAAAGATTGATTTAGCCTCCTTTGCAACAAAAAAGAAATGGTTGTTTTTTTATTGTTCTTCATAGAAATGAAGTTTGTATCACTCAGTTTTAGCTTGTGTTTTTACTTTTGTTTGGTGTCTCTGATGCAGTTGTTATCCTTGTTCCCACACGAGAATTGGCTCTTCAAACATCTCAAGTTTGTAAAGAACTTGGGAAGCACTTAAAAATTGAAGTCATGGTTACCACTGGGGGTACCAGCTTGAAGGATGATATAATGCGACTCTATCAACCAGTTCATTTACTAGTGGGAACTCCTGGAAGAATACTTGACCTTGCGAGAAAGGGAATATGTGTTTTGAAAGATTGCTCCATGCTTATCATGGATGAGGTAATTCTTCTTCCCTTTTCCCCACTTTATATTTGGTGGAACTAAATCTTTATCAATTGTCTTCTTGAGAGAATACAGAGAAGACTGAAAGGATGACAACTTGCTATTAATTGTTCGAATGCATGTGCTTATAACAAAAAATTGTTTGAGTGCCTTAGTATAAAGTACTATTTCACATGCAATAGCCTTTTTTGCAGAGAAAGTTTTGGTCAACATAAGGTCTCTGGCGGCATGTAAGGTTTCCTTTTCTAACTAATGCGGGAGAATATGCTAGCATAAGCTAGTTCGGTCATGACTTTATTTGAAAAAAAATCTGGTTTGGTTATTCTATTCACCTAGAACCTACAATGTTATTACTTTCTCAGAATGATTTCTCCATAAGGACTGATTCCCACATATGGCATCTTTCTGTTTCGACTGAAAACAACACTCAACATGACTAGTTATTCTATCTTTGTGTGTACTTATGTTCTTCAGGCTGATAAGCTTCTTTCTCCGGAGTTCCAACCTTCCATTGTGCAGCTGATTCGTTTCTTGCCAGCAAATCGTCAAATTTTAATGTTCTCTGCTACATTCCCTGTCACAGTCAAGGACTTCAAAGATAGATTTCTGCAGAAGCCATATGTTATCAACCTTATGGACGAACTTACTCTCAAGGGTATAACACAATTTTATGCTTTTGTAGAAGAAAGGCAGAAGCTTCACTGCCTCAACACTTTATTCTCAAAGGTCAGTATATAACATAACTTTGCTTGGATATTTTGAAATCTGCTGCAATTCACACATTTTAAAACTTTTTGCAGCTTCAAATCAACCAATCAATTATCTTCTGTAACTCTGTAAACCGTGTGGAACTTCTCGCCAAGAAGATCACAGAGCTAGGCTATTCATGCTTCTACATCCATGCAAAGATGCTTCAAGATCACAGGAACAGAGTGTTTCACGACTTCCGCAATGGTGCCTGCAGGAACCTTGTTTGTACTGGTACGATAAATGGCATCTGCTTGAAACTACTAGTACTCATACTTGCTATCATTTTTTGTTGTTAATGCTGGTTTTCAAGGGGCAGCTTGTCATCAATGTTGGTGGTTTGATTTACCCTTTGTTAGTTATGGTCTAAGTTGCGCAAACTCTTCATTTTTGATGCCGAACCCGTCTCGACACGGGACGGGTGCGGGATACGTTTGGGATTCGGTCAACCAACTTCGGATACTTTGACCGGAGTCCATGGACAAATTTGGGAGAAAATTTGAGATTTTGATTTCGCAAAATAAAAGATAAAACAGATTTTAAAACAGTTGGGGTCTTGGGGAAGATGACCAAAAAGACATGAACAAAGCAGAGAACTGCAATTCCTAAAGGACTCTAATTGTAACATAATAAAATGATCCCTTTATTTTCCACTATATGCTACTTGTGACACGTAATTGAAAGGCACCTAATTATGCTATTTATAAATGTTTCTTTCTCATAGAAAAGAGGGATACTTTCTGAATGAAATATTAGAATTTATAGCTGTATTTATAATTTTGAATTTTCTTAGCCAAATCCTAGCACCCGTATCCATACCTGGATCCGCATCCCCGGATCTTAAAATTTAGATTTTGCTGAATCCGACTCTCGGATCCGTACCCGTGTTAGATACTCGCACCCGAGTCCGAGCAACTTAGGTTATGGTGTGTTTGCACTTTCTTTTTTATGGGTGCCTCCCTGATTCCTGAAACTAGTCCAGGTGAATTAACTGAGAATGTTTGTGTAGTTTCCCTTTTATCTTGGTTGTTGCGTCAATCTCTTTCTTATACTTGGTATTTTTCAAAACTCTGTCATTTCTTGTCTATTGCTTGATGGTCTTGTCCTTGTGCCTGTTGATAGATGATGATTCTGACTTGATATTGAATTGTTCACACCCGATTTTCTTTGAGTCCTCTTTTTTCCAAGTTGATAACTAAGTGCACTTCTTTATAATTATATTGTGTAATGTTTAATGTATCTTTTTGATCGATTTAGTAACCTTTTCTTTCATGTTGAGTGCAGATCTGTTTACTAGAGGGATTGATATTCAAGCAGTCAATGTTGTTATAAATTTTGATTTCCCCAAGAATTCAGAGACATATTTACACAGGGTATAGATGACAAATCTTTGCTGAGTGAATCAGTTTTCTCTATCTCTTTATGTGCTATTTTCTTATTACATATATTGTTGCAGGTTGGACGCTCAGGGAGATTTGGGCATCTTGGTTTAGCTGTGAACCTGATTACATTTGAGGATCGCTTCAATCTGTATGGCTTCTTTTGCAATAGAAGGTCATTTAGTTAACATACTTGGTAATGAACTAATGATACTGATTGTATCTGACAGGTATCGAATTGAACAAGAGCTAGGAACAGAGATCAAGCAAATTCCGCCGCACATAGATCAGGCTATATATTGCCAGTGATCAGTTAGCTGCATGGTTGATGGTGTACCAATGGTGAGTCTTTTGTACAGGTATGCTTCACGTATGCAATTTGTTATTGTCCTGAGCTACATGAGCTGATGCATTTTCTGTTTGTGTCAATTGCCGATCATCGTTTGACTTTATTTTTACTTGCATTTAATCTGGTTCGTGGGGGGTAGCAGGTACTCGATGTAATAACCGGGGTGTGTGCAGGCTGGCCTGGACACTAAAAGTTGTTACCTGTTTATCATTAAACATGTGTTAAAGCATTTGACTAGGTTTGCTTGATACATGACTAATTTATTTGAATCAGAAGTCAATGTGCAGTTGACTAGATTTGTATAAACTATACAGTTTTGTATGGATTTAATCTATGCAATATGCAGTTGCTTTAAGTCGATGCTTAAAAAGAAATGATCAACGAATGACCATTTTCAATTTGATGAATTGTTGGTTCAAAACTGGACTAGTTCAACCTCGGAGAATGTGAACTGAATTTAAATTGGTTTTGCAGTGGTTCTATTTTAGGGCAAAAGAGGACCAGAATCTTCTGGAATCTACTATTTTTTTAAATAATTATCTACTTAAACTAAAATGGAGTATAATCTCTTTTAGCTCTCAATTTTATGTACAAGTTTAGGCAGAACTTGAACGTCCTTTGAGTAGTTGACAATTTCCTCATTTGGATGTCATTCAATCAAGTTATTATGATATTCTCATGCAGGTGGTCAAACCTTTTCTTAATTATCTTTTTGGGGTTTTCTCCAGTTTCATTTTGCGTCCCATAAAATGAAGTTTAAATGTGGTTGGGAGTAGTAACTTGTGAGGTAATTCAAGTGTTACACCAAGCGTCAAAATGATGTAAGATGCTTAGCCAGGAAAATATCCATTACAGAGTTTGGTATGGATAAATAGTTGCAAGGCTTATTTGTTTAAAAAGTAGTTGTGGCCCTTGGTTTAATATGCTGAAAACAAAAAGGAAGTCTACAAAGGCTTTCTTCCAGCATGCCCCATTTACATGTCATTGTGATGTAATAGAGGATTTATGGGGTAGATAGATCGGGCACACCAAGGAGTCTAGGAGGTAAATGAAGTCTTCTCATTAAAATAGTTCAGAAAACCCAGGGACTATACCTTTCTCAAAAAAACCCAGGGATTATACATGGTTCACTTTGTTTGTTCAGTGATTGTTTTTTGGATAAGTAAGTATTTAAAGTACCCAGGTGGTATAAAATATGTACAAGAAGGATATATTCAAATCTATTCTGCTCTTAAGGAGTCAATTAAATCCAAAAGATTCCCTAATTCATTCACACCCCTGTTAAAAAATACAAGTACTGAAGACCTCTATCTTTTACAAAAGCAATATGTTCTTCCTTTCCACCAAAACACCTATGATATCTCGCTAACCAAATAGTCCAGATTATTATTATTACTATTAATGTTATTATCCATTCTCTGCCCCTCCCAACTGGTGAGAGCTTTTGTGAGGACCTTCACACAAAAAACACCTATTACACAAGACTTACCCTTTTATTTGCAAGTTGTCTTGAGTTAAACATGCGCCATGAGTCGCAATCCATCCAAAACATGCAACTTTCGTGAGGACCCTCACTTTCCAAATCATAGTAATGCGTATTTCCTCATAAATAAGATTTTCATTCTAACAAGGCTCTCTATTGAAAAGGTTGAAAAAATTACCACCTTTCACTGCTAGTAAGGTGTATTTTTTTGGATGGCTGTCAATCTAGGTTTTTATGTAAGGTGAGTGTTCTCTATAATTCTAGTGTTGCATTTTGTTCAGATGTTTCTGTTGCATTTTTTTCATTTTATAATTCTAGTGCATTTCTTTGTGGTGTATCCATTGCTAATTGGGTTGGTGTTTTCTTGTGCATGTTGGGGTGGTTTTCTGGTGCTTTTTAAAGGTGATTTCGGGTGGGTTTTTTGTATTATAACTAGAAAGCAAAACATGTTTGATTTTGTGCGTAACTTCTGAATGTGTTTTGTTTATGAATGATGTAAAAATGGAGTAACATTGCCTTTATATTTTTTTTGGACTGACTAGTCTTGTGATATGCGCGTTGCACGTGTATACTATCTCAAGTGGTAAAAGACTTTTTTAAAAACATATAAATATTATATTGAAATATTGTGCTTGAGTTACAAAATAATAGTACATGTTCCTAAAACTAATAAATATTGATCCTATATACATCACTCAATAAAAGAAGAAACTGCCACAAGAGAAGTTCTCAATCACTAATCATTACCTTCAACTAAAAAATTGTTCCATATTTTAATTTTATTTTATACTAAATAGATATAAAGTAGTGCTTGAGACGTATCCTATTAATCATTACAAATTTATACAAAAAAATATCTTTCTCTTTTATCTTTGTAGTTTTAAAATTCATTAGGTAATGAAATATCTCTCATCTTTAAAATTTGTAATTTCGATTCATTAGGTGGTTGAAGTATCTTTAGATACATTTTGTTTATCTTACTTCAATAAATAGTTTGATTAAATATAATTGTAATTATTGATTTTTCACTATATGTAAAGCATTGTTATATAATCTATCAATATCCTTTTATCAGTTTAGTCTGTATAGCAAATTTAGGAAGAAAATTTAATAATTGAGCGTTTGTTTTGACAGGACCTTTTCTCAGGTTAAAACATGCTTAAAATAAACATGACATTTAGAATTCGAAAATTCCATGATCAATACAAATAACAAATAAAAGGAAAAAAACACACAGAATTAAAAAGAAAAAAGAAAAAAATACACATACTATCTTCACTCAAGTGCTTCAAAGAATCTGGAGAACATATAGACGTTAATGAATTAATAGACCATAACAAATAGAGAATCAACCAGCAAATAAATTCTATAATCAATACGTCTTCACATATCAATATTTTGAAGACACAAAGATTCTATATGAAAAATACACAAGAGTTTAATATAGACAAAAAATCAATGTTATACTTCATAGCAAAGGAAAACTAAAGATACCAAAAAAGGCCGAACTTACGAACCTGATCAAGAACCAAATGATCAGTACTCATGATTTGGTTGAAGGAAACACACTCTAACTTGCGATAAGAGTACATGTAATAGTTTTGTATGTTAGACTTTGAGGGGACTCAACAATAGATCTATCAATCTCCAATCACATTATAAGGCGGTGCAGAATATTCCGTAACTTTTGTCAAGTTGATGCTACTTGATAGAAGTTATTTTTGTACTAAATTGTTCTCAAAGGCAACATTTATGGAGAATTTTATTTTTGGCTATGGATTTATTGTGCCAAACGGAGAAAAAAAGACTTCAAAACGTCTAAACCTAAAAGAATACTAATTATTAGAAAAATAATTAAATATTTAATCTTAAATATTAGGAAAATAATTAAATGCCTACTCCTAATTATTAGAGAAATAAGTAAATGACTATTTTGTCTAGTGTGAAATCTATTTTTAATGGGTAAAAAATGCGAATGACATTTCGCTAAGGGCCTTCGTGCTTTTAATATAGTATAGATATTTACATGTTTGATATTCTTTAATAGCATTTGGATGCCATATTTTATTATTTGAGAAGAAAAGAGAAGTATGATCTTGGTATTCATGTGAAGTTCACTATTAAGGATTCTTTATTTGATCTCAAGATTAAAGCTCTTTATAAGAAATTTCTTGGAAATAGTAGAGACAATATTGTATTGAAACTTGATCATAAAATCGTCTAGTATATTTTTGGAGATTTTATGTTTTGAAACAGTCCTTTCACACCGTCAATCACATATTGTTCCCAATAAATATGTTTGAACAGTGGCATCAGATACCGACAAGATTATATTTCAAAAATAAATGCTTATATGTGTATGATTCGAAGTATGGTGCAATTCATAAATCAAAGTTCGTACAATGGTTGTCTATTCTGTTATTATCGCGCACACGTTGTGTGCTCTTGATTTTTTTGGTTAAAAAAGGAATGACATCGAATTGGATAAGGTCTGTATAAAGAAAGGGGTGGATCCATTCAATGTCCGTGAAGATACTTGCATTTTCCATATGTGGAATAACGTATTCAACTGTAACGACATTGAACGAATCCACCAATATCTTACCTTTCTATGGACCTTTATCCAATTTGATGTTTTTTCTTTTGCCAAAAAAGTCAAGAGCAAGAGATGAGTCATAATAACAGAATATGCATCAACCAATTTTTGAACTTTTGTTTTATGAGTTCTACCATGCATGAAATCATACACATATAGGCATCTATCTTTGAAAATAATCTTGCCAATATTGTCATGGTTGAGAAACATTTATTGGGAATAATATGTGGTCGACGCTGTGCCACGAACTGTTAGAAAGCATAAGATATCCAAGAATACATCGGGCGATATCATGATCAGGCTTCAAAACAAGACTGTCTCTATCACCTCCAAGGAATTTCATGTAAAAAGCTTTAATTTTTACATGAAATCATTGTAGTGAACTTTATTGGAACATCAAGATCATACTTCTTTTCCCCATTAAAAGTATGGCATCCAAATTGCTGTGAAAGAATACCAAACATGTAAATAACCTTCTCAAAAAAATATAATACCAAACACGTAAATATCATTACAAATAAATAATCAGGCAATGTAAGTGTAGACTCCATTTTGGACACCATTCATAAACAAAAGACTCAAAATTTATGCACAAAATCAAACTTGTTTTGCTTTATTATAACCTTAAAACCATAAAGACCTTCCCACATGCACCAATAGGGGTGTTCATGAATAATTGAAATCCGACTTTAAAAACCGTTATGTATTTGGTTTTGTTTTGGACAAGAAAAAATCGAACCAGACCAATGTAAATATATTTATTCTTATAAATAATTTAAAAGTTTATATGATTTTTTCTTTATAAATTAGTCTAGACATATTCGTGATATGTCGGATTTCATTAACAGAGCTATTATAGAGGATCCATTTTGTTTTTTTAAATGTTTGATTCTAATGTATATGGTCACTTAATTAGCAAGTGTCTTTTAAATACTTCAATCTCTTTGTTCTTTCGTTTTCACAAGCTTATATATTTATTAAACTCATATATATATATTTTTGATTTGGAGATATTTCATCAACAAAGTAAACAAAGCATTTCATTGTTTAGATTTCATATCGAATTTTGGATTCCTATTGCAGACTTTTAGGAGTCGTTTCTTTATTCTTTCTAATTATTACAATTTGGTTAGGCTTGAAAAACATATATGAATGAAAGTTAGATATTATGAAACAGGGTAATTATGATGTTTTTAGGGAGAAAATGATCATGAATTTTTTCATGAGCCAACAAATATAACCGACAAAAAATTGAAAAACGGAACTGAAAATGATTGGATTTGTTTGTTATGATGAAAATCGAACCAAACCACACCCCTAGTTGTGGTATTATCCTGTTCGAGCAGCCTTGCATAATAAGATTTAACGGAAAAAATACCATTATTATTGCCTGTCCAGTGTCCACACAGTGGCATCTTGTTGCTCCTCCATCAATTTCGCTGCTTCCAGTTTTTGTAAAAGATGATTGACCCTGTCAATTTCCCAATATGATTGAATGTTCTGTGCCTCTTACATTTCTTCTCGAATGTCTAGAAATAGGAAAAGCCTGACATAAAGCGTCATCCAGTGTGCTATACTTTGTTATACTGCTTTATAAAATAAAATAATTTGTTATGCTGACGCCCCCTTTCTTTCCCCAAAATAACTTTAGGATGAGAGGCAAAGAGGTTGAGGTATTTATTTGAGCCATTTTTTTCTTGCAGAAATCTCAAGTTGAAGGTATGCGACTCCTGAGAGGCTGATAGAATGGATAACTTGGCTGTTTCATGGTTGCTGAGCGATGGAGTTCATCTTAGATCTAATGACAAAATTTAAGTGATCCAAAAGAATTTAGCAGTACATACTGACACTGGATAGGTCCGGTCAGAGACTGACTGTTGGTGAGTCCCCTGGTTTATGTTGTTTTTGGCATTTGTCGTCGTTTCCTTTTCGCTGTATGTCCGCTGGATAAAGCTGTAAAAGTAGTTGCTCTATGGTATTTGGATCAATATTCATCTGACGGCATATATCAATGTGGGGATTGGTCGTGGAAAAGTGATGCCTAAATATATCTCCCAACATCTTAAGTGATGGAGTAATCATTTCGTGAATTTACAGAGATGAATATTAGAGGTTCAAGCACTGTCTCAGTATTTGTGTAGCATGTGTTCCAAGGGCTCTGTACTCCTTTCAGCTCTTATAGCTTTTATCAAGCAGGTTATGTCTGCATGAATGTAGTCAGTTTGGCTGATGTGAAGAGTATGATTTTATTTTATCTATTTCTGGATTTCTATGATTGGTTCTTTTCTCTTTATTTGGCCCCATTTATTCTCCGTTATATTGGTGTCATTCATACTCTTGGCAAATTGTCTCGTATTTGCCTTGAATTTAACGGAGCTTTAGCATGGATTTTGTGGATCCGAAGTGTCCAAATGTTTTGGGAGAAAAGACCCAAGTTACCCCTTTATCTTTTTATTGGGGCTAATTCATTATACATTAGGTTGGAGCTCTGTTATGGTCAAGGTCAAATAAGAGATGGTTTGCTATTGGTAAGGGTATAAATGGACACAAAGTGTAACAGAGGGTGAATGTAGTTAGAATTTTATTTTTGATCCTTCTTCCTTTTTAATTTTCCTAAATGAATGGAGTCACAACGGGTTTAGCCACCACAAGGAAGTGGTGGGTTCATTTTTTGTTAGTCAGAATGGTATCCATAGTCCCTTTTAGGCCAATCGATAAATAAGATCAAAGTGGTTCCATACGATATATGTCCGCCCGCTTGTACCCCCTTATTTGATAGATGTTATTCTCATATCATCTACTTTTGATTAGTACAACGGACAACTGAATCTTCAAGTAAATAATAAATACTTAATCAGAAGTGTAGTAAGGGGACGTTTGGTAGGATGTCTTAGATAAAATAATACATACATTAGCTTAATGTGTTAATAATACTTTGTTGGATATCCTTTTTGAACCTATGCATTAGTTATTATCCTATGCATAATTTATGCAGATGAAACTATGATATTAACAATGCAATGTATTAGCTTAGTTAAAAGACAAAATTGTCTTTTAAAATTTATGTTCGATTATAATAAGCTATTATATTAATGCAAGTTTGAAATAATTTAAGAAAGTGAAATAAAATTATATCCCTAGTAAATAAATAAATAAATACTTAGTATATTTTCTTTTTATAAATAAATATTCATTTTTATACTACAATAATTAAATAATTTTTTTAAAATATTTTTTATATAAAAACAATCCTCAACATATGTTTTTTTAAAAAAGATAAAGTAATGTAATGGTTATGAGGATATTTTCGTAAACAAATAATTCTTTTAGAAATTGTGCAATGCTTTAATACATCAAGTCAAATAATTGATAAGAACTATGTCAGCATAATTAATGCAAGCATATCTAA
This sequence comes from Nicotiana otophora, assembly GCA_000715115.1. NCBI lineage: Eukaryota > Viridiplantae > Streptophyta > Magnoliopsida > Solanales > Solanaceae > Nicotiana > Nicotiana otophora. The sequence continues at coordinate 27,123 of AWOL01S0008721.1, forward strand.
ACCAGCATTACAAATATACCCTATTCAATATTATTCTTATGCACCCTACCAAGACCCCTAAATGGATGGGCAATGCAAACTTTTACCGCACGAAAAGATATTGCATTGCAATTTGCAAATGAGGGCACTTACGCGCCAGCTGGTCTCTATCCCTTGCCCTTTTGCCGTTGGCGTTTTGAGGTTTAACACCTTGGGCAAATTTGAAGTGGCAAAATATAGAAGAGGTGTCGGATTTAAAGAAGCAAGTCTCAGAATCTAGTGATTACCAAGTAAACATGGTATAATAATCACATCGCGAGTGGCAAACTTCAACATTCAATTTAGTTCAAGGAAATTACAAATCATCAAGATAGGCGGTGAGATAAAGCTCTCAACTAAGTTAAAGTGAATTCATATCTTTAAGATAATAGCGGGACAAATCTCTGCAAGAATGTTATGTCTCTAAAGTGGGAAGTGTGACACCCTACACAAATCGTACATCAGCAAAACAAGAAAGTAGTGATGTGTATACAAGGAAGCAAATTTTAGATCTTAGTAATGTGCTTTAAAGACTGTACAAGTTTAATCCCAACGATTTAACTAGTTGGCCGGACTTTTACATGACGTCCTCCTGCTCCTCGGCCCTTAATCAAATGGGCCAACTTTTAAGGAAAATTTAGGTGAGAATAGCACGGGCTAGCCAGTTTTCGGACTGGTAATTGAAAAATAGCCAGCGTTTGCAAAGTCATTAAAAACTACCACTATTTTGCTGCAACATGAAAAGTTCCAGCATTAATATACTGGAGATTGATGCACATGTATATGAACTTCCAGCATATTATGCTGGAACTCCAGCACACGAAAAGTTCCAGCATAATATACTAGAGATTGGAGCACTTGTGTATGAACTTCCAGCATATTATGCCGGAAGTCCAGTATATTATACCGGAACTCCAGTATATTATGCTGGAATCCAGTATATTATGTTGGAAGTTCACATGTAAAAAATTCGAACTCCAGTATATTATGCTGGAATATTTTTCAGATTTTGAACAATGTTTTCGTTTAGATTTATCTTTACATGAAAAATGGCTAAATTTTGATTACTTTTGAAACTATGACTATTTTTCAATTACCACTTGTAAATCTGGCTATTTTTGAATTTCACCCAAACTTTACCTGCCATAGCTAAATCTAAGATCTATTTATGGATGATAACTACCTCTTAATTTAATTACTTTCCATAGCTACAATTTACCCATTATAGCTATGCCAAATAGATAGAGTTATTCCACTGTATCAATCTTTTCGCTCAACCTTCTCTCTCTTCTCCCTCGACTCTCTCTCATTTTCTCTCTCTCTCTCTCTCTTCGCCCTCGACAAGGCCGCCGATCATCTTCTCCGGCGGAGCCCTACTAGAACCCAACAAACAGCCCTCTCTCTCTCTCTCTCTCTCTCTCCCCCCCTTCTCTCATCTCCACCGTCATATCCAGATTTGAAAATCACGAAGTCGCGATAGGTCAATCACCAGTGGTGAAAACAATGGAGGAGGAAGACCAGAGGGGTCACCAAATCTGGATCTAACGGAGATGCCAGAATCCATGACTTCTTCTCCCTCTTTTTATCTCACATCTTAATGTATTCGTCTAACCGAAAACTTATTTCTCCACCATTGCTTTTCTCGCTGGAAAAAGAAGCCGCATCTTTCTCCTCCACTACCTTTCACGCCGAAAAGGTGTTGTATAAATATAGTGTATTTTTGTAGTTCGTCAGAGATCTAAAATATATTTTGTATTTTGTCAGGAGATCCGACGGTATTTGATTGTATTCTCTTTTTTAAAATACAGTGTATTTTGTATTCTCGTCAGAGATTTTACCAGATTTTACTGTATTCTTCATTTTTTAGTATAAATACAATATATTTTTGAAAGGATTTGAATGTATTTTTCATTGTTTTAGTGTAAATACAATGATATCTTGTATTTCACCGGAGATCCAACAGGCTATTATTGTATTCTTCCTTCTTAAATATAGTGTATTTCATATGGAGATTTGACTGGATTTGACTATATTCTTCATTTCGTCATTTTTAGTATAAATATATTTAAATACAGTCGAATACGTTTAACCTTGTGACATCAAATAAGGTTGGATACAACTGAACAGTATATTCAAATACACTCAAATACATGCGAAAAAATATAAAGCTGAATAATGTCTTCAAATACACTCAAATATAGCGTATTGTCAAAATATTAGCTACAATGTAGCTACAGATTGTTAAAAGCCCCTTAAAAGGTTTAACGATCCGGCCAGTCTTTTTGAGTTTTAGCGTTCTGTTCAATGATTTAGGATTTTGAGTGGCTTCCTATTGTATAATAAGACTTGTGTGCATGGTCGAACTTGATCTTCGGATGTTTCAGGATCTATTTTGATGAGTGATTCTCATTTTAGAAGCTTAAGTTAAAAATATTGACTGGGGTTTGACTTTTGTGAAAACGACTACGGAATAATTTTTTGATACCTCTGGTAGGTTCGTATCGTAATTTTAGTCTTGGGCGTATTCCCAGAATCGAATTTAGAGGTCCCTAGGTTGATTTGACTTATTTTGCCGAAAGTTGGCAATTTAAAGGTGTAGAATTTTGATAAGCTTGACAGTAGGTTGACTTTATGACTATCGGGTTCGAATTTTAATTTTGGGACTTGGAATATGTTTATTTTGTTATTTTTAACTTGTCTTCAAAGTTTGACGTCATTCCGAGTGGATTTGATAGGAATCGGACGCGCGATTTTATTTTTTGAAACTCTTGAGTTTCATATGAATTTCATATGTTTTGGAGGTTCGATTCATGGTTTCGGATGTTATTTTGATGATTTGATCGCTCGAACTAGTTTGTGTTATATTTTTAGACTTGTGTTGATGTTTAGTATAGAGCTCCGAGGGTTCGAGTGAGTTTCGGACGCGTTTCGGAGTATGTGAAGAGTTTTAGTTTTTTTGCTTGTTTTGAACAGGTGATGCAAATCTCGCAAATGCGAGATTTTGTTTGCATTTTTGACCTCCGCATTTGCGAAGGTAGCTGGAAAACTGTCAAGTTCGCATTTGCGAACTCATTATTTGCATTTGCGAAGGGGCCTGGGTTGGGGGAGTTCCGTATTTGTGATGTGTCCTTTGTTCGCATTTGCGAAATATATGTCGCAATTGAGACATTAGTACGGGTGTGATGAGTGTCGCTTTTGCGATCATTCTTCGCATTTGCGACACCTGCGCCTGGACATAAAAGCTGGAAGACAAGATCTTAGCCTCATTTTCCATATCTTGAAACCTTAGACTCGGTAAGAGGCTATTTTGAAGAGGAGGTTTCATCTACAATCATTGGGTAAGTGATTTTGATCAATTTTCAACTATTTTACATGACTATATATGAGATTTAATATCAAATTTGTGAGAATCAAAGGGAAAATTTTAAGAAAATTTTATCTATGTTTTAAAAAATGAGAATTTGAGTTTTGAAAGTCGATTTGGACTTGAATTTTGACACAAAATACATATATGGTCTCGTGGGGTTATGGTAGTCGGAATCTACCTTTGGATCCGGATTTTGACTGGACGAATCTGGGGTTGACTTTTATTGACTTTTGAGAAATTATGCAAAGATCATAGGTTTATTTATTGGAATTGATTTCTCTTGCATCATTTGATGTTACTAAGTCGATTTTGGTTAGATTTGAGCCTAGCGGAGGTGAATTGTAATGGAAAGTCTATTTGAACTACGTGAAAGATGTTTACTCGAGGTGACGAGATGTACACGGTCTTATATGTGAAAATTTGATCGGTTTAGACTCTTAGGTTTCTTGTGCACACTAAATTGAAGTTTTTCTATCATGTTATGTCCTCCATTGTTAAATTTACTCTTATATGCCTTATTTGAAGTTGTTGGTTCATGTTCTATTGCCAAATATACTCATACATGCGTTAGTTGGAGTTGTTGCCTCTTTATTGTCATGTTGTATCTTTCGTAGTTGATCTATTCTTAATTGAAATCATTGTTATATGTTATCTCTTCCATATTTGATTATTCTTGTTGAAGTCGATGTCACATGTTATCTCTATTATTGTTGAATTACTCTTACGTGACGTCATTATTACTTGTTATGTCTTTCATTGTCGAGCTTATTCTTCAGTTTCATTATATTATTGTAATTCTTGTGTTTATTTACTTGTCATACCCTTGTGTTATTGTTGTTCTCATTGTACTCAGTGTTGTTGAGCCTTGGGCTATGTGTGGTTGTGGTATTGAAATTATTGTTATGAAAATATTGTGGTATATGAGCACATGTGGTGCGAGTTTTATATTATGTTGTTATGTTCTTGGCACATGTGAGATGTTGAGAGGATTGTCGGGGTGTTTTCCAGTGAGTTGTCCGTGCTATTGTTATTATCGATATTTGCACATGCAGTGTGACAAGGCGGGTTATATATATTGGGTTTGCGCATGTGACGAGACAAAGTGAAAAAATTATTATGCGCGTATCGCGCGACAAGGCGGGCATTTACTTTATTATTGTGTACGCGGTGAGACAAGGGGGCTATGTCGGGGATGATTTGTGATAGCCTGAGGCCATTGTTATTGATGATAATTGTGTGGTGGTGTGACCTTATTGTGTGTCATGCATATTACAAGTTTTGTTGTGTATTTTCAATATGCTACTCGGTACCTCTTATTTTACCTGTTGATTTAAGCGGTGATAGTACACTTGCACAAACATACACTGTAGCATGCCACCTATATCTGTCCAGGAGTATGAATCTTGTTGTTATTGATCCTGTACACATATCCTCGTATACTTGCCTTCTGTGCGTGGATTGGACTATTGGCACGTGAGTTGTCTGTGCAGATATGAGGTATTGTTACTGTTGGCACGTTAGTTGTTCGTGTAAGTCTGAGGCATTAATGGTATTGACACGTGAATTGTCCGTACAACACGTGATTTGTCCATATGGTTGTGATTGATAATATGGGCACGAGATGCCAAGTGATTATGATTTGTGATTTGGGACCCGTGATCGTGATTATTAAGGTGTGGTACCTCGGGGTGATTCCTGCGTAAACCTTTTGTAAGAACGGTTAATTATTTGGTTGTTACATGTTTTTCTTACTTGATTTCACTGGTATCGTAACTGCGTTCTGATTACTTTGCGACGTCATCACTTGTTTACTCCTTGTTGCTAATCGTTGCTTTTACTTCCCGTTTACTAGTGTTTCATTGTTGTTCTTACCATGTTTAGCCTTTTATTAATATTCGTTCTTCTGTTAGCTTTATATTCATACTTGTATAGGTTATTATGTCTAGTAGGTGTCTTGACTTTATCTCGTCACTACTTTATCGAGATTAGTCTTGATACTTATTGGGTACCGCTATGACATACTCATGCTATGTTTGCTGCACATTTTTGTGCAGATCCAAGTAAATTGGTACGTGCTGGTCATTAGATAGATGATCGAGTATCGCTGTGGAGAATTCAAGGTATACCTGCCGTCGTGTTCGCAGCCCTCGGAGTCACCTTCTGAAGGTTTACTTTATACTGTTTATTTCTATTCCAAACAATGATGTATTTAATAATCTTCGTTACTCTTAAAAAGGCTTGTGAATTGTATTACCGGTTTTGGGATATTGTACATCTATTGATGGCTGTTGGCTTAGTATAAAAATTACTGGTTCACGTTAAATGGTTGATTGGTTTAAATCTATTAATAATTCTCTATGTGTTAGTCTTACCTAGTCCTAGGGACTATGTGCCATTACGACTCCTAATGAGGGATTTTGAGTCGTGACAAAAGGTAGTCATTTCTGAAAGTTCCCCTTAATACATCATAATTTTTTTAAATTTTTTTATAGGTACATTACATAGCTAAAAAAAGGAGAAGAGAGTACAACAACAACAACATACCCAGTATTATCTCACACTAGTAGGGTCTTGGGAGGATAGTGTGTACGCAAACCTTACCCCTACCTTGTGAGGATAGAGAGGCTGCTTCCAATAGACCCTCGGCTCAGGAAAGCATAAGCACCACATTAATGAAAATATAGACAAGAAGGGACAACACCAAAAGTAGAATAAAAATAACAAGATAGTAAGGTGATCAACAATGAAAGAAAATAACGATTAGTCATAAAAACCTATTACCAACAGAAGGCGAGACTGCGTGCCAATACTACTATTATGAACACTCTAAACTACCTATTCTATTATCCTAATCCTCGACCTTCATATCTTCCTATCAAGGGTCATGTCTTCGGTCAGCTGAAGCTGCTCCATGTCTTGCTCACCTCTCCCCACCTCTTCTTTGGCCTACCTCTAACTCTCCGTAGGCCCTCCAATGTCAACCTCTCACACCTCCTCACCGGGGCATCTGTGCTCCTCCTCCTCACATGACTAAACCACCTAAGCCGCGCTTCCCGCATCTCGTCCTCAATAGGGGCCACACCCACCTTGTCGCGAATAACCTCATTTCTAATCCTATCTCACCTGGTGTGCCCGCAGATCCATCTCAACATACTCATCTCTGCTACCTTCATCTTCTGGACATGAGTGATCTTGACTGGCCAACACTCAGCCCCATACAACATCGTCGGTCTGACCACCATTCTGTAGAACTTACCTTTAAGTTTCGGTGGCACCTTCTTGTCACACAAAACACCAGAAGCGAGTCTCCATTTCATCCATCCCGCCCTAATACGATATGTGACAACTTTATCAATCTCCCTATCCCCCTGAATAATAGACCCAAGGTACTTAAAACTTCCTCTCATAGGGATGACTTGTGAGTCCATCCTCACCTCCCCTTCCCCCCTTTGAGTCTCACCACTGAACTTACACTCCAAGTATTCTGTCTTGGTCCTGCTCAACTTGAAACCTTTAAACTCCAGGGTCTACCTCCATACCTCTAACAACGCGTTCACACCGCCTCACGTATCATCAATCAATACAATATCATCTGCAAATAGCATGCACCACGACACCTCCCCTTGGATGTGGCGCGTCAGTATGTCGTTCGCCAGGGCAAACAAAAAAGGGCCGAGTGCCGACCCCTGATGCAACCCCATTATAACCAGAAAATGGTCCGAGTCCCCACCCACCATCCTCACTCAGGTCTTTGCTCCATCATACATGTCCTTAATCACTCTAACGTAGGCAACATGTACACCTCTAGCCTCCAAACATCTCCACAAAACTTTCCTCAAAACTTTATCGCACGCCTTTTCTAAGTCGATGAACACCATATGCAAGTCCTTCTTCCTCTCCCTATACTGCTCCATCAATCTCCTAACAAGATGAATAGCTTTTGTAGTCGAATGTCCCGGTATAAACCCGAACTGGTTCTCGGAAATAGACACACTCCTCCTCACCTTTAGCTCTACCAATCTCTCCCAGACTTTAATTGTATGACTAAGCAACTTGATACCCCGGTAACTATTGTAAATTTGGATATCACCCTTGTTCTTGTATGTAGGAACCATAATGCTCCACCTCCATTCATCGGGCATCTTCTTCGTTACATAGCTTAAAAAAAGGAGAAGAGAATCAAACAAAGAAAAGACAACAAAACACAGGCTTTGACTGCATTAATTTCACCGACTAAGAGCAGAGCAGATCAGAGCAGGTTTTCACTGGCAGGGGCCCTTCCCCCTGAAAACGAAGGGTCATTTGATTTATCACAAGAAAATAGATGCTTCCTTTATTGCCTCGCACACTCCCTCTCACTCTTCTTTTGCATGTTTATGTAACCATGTTTATGTATGTTATTTTTCCTTCCCCTTTTTAAAGGCCAAATACATATTTGAACGAATTTTCATATTATTAAATAAAAAACAGTGTTGGATCATTTCTCCATTTGTGTTGTGCTTCATATCATTCATGCCAAGGGCGAACTAATTTCTGATTTAGATACTTTATCTTAGAGTCTGATCATAAAACAAATACAAGATACATGGAGTTTAGAACAACGTGCCTATAAACACTTCTTCTACACATAGAAGTAGGAGTTGAGTATGTCGTTTAATTCTATCCACTAAAACTGTGAAAAGGTTAAATATTGTAGGTGAAATTTGAACATATTACTTTACTCTTGTGTCTCAAATCATTCAGCCATCCACTTAGGGTCGCAGTGTGTTATCAGGGTCTTTCCCAGAGGTAGATTCAGAATTTTAATTCTATGGGTTCAGTATTCGTGTTTTGAACAGTTTAAGAGAGAATGAAGTTATGTATCTTCTATTGCATTATCATGTGTTAATATATACAAAACCTATATCTTGTTAACTAAGAAAGCTATCGTAGAAAATAAGGCAACCACTACTATAGTCTCCTAAACATATACAACTTCCTAAAATAAACACAAAATAATATTACACTATATTTACAACTATGTTATATCTCCCAATAATCCCCCTCAAGTTGGAACATATACAGAATATGTGTGGCCGCAGAAACTGGGTAAGAGCAAAAGTTCAGAAAACATGCATCTCAAGTTCAACAAAAGTGCGGACCGCACAATTATTGTGCAGCTACAGAAGAACAGTTACGCGGCCGCAATCACATTTGTGCGGACCGCAGAAAAACAAGGTGCAGCCGCATACACATTTGTGCAGACCACAGAAAGAGAGAAGTGCGGCCGCAGTTCAGAATTATGCAGCCGCAAATTTCCAATCCTGTCAGGCTGAAGCAAGGTGCGTACCGCACATGGAATTGTGCGGCCACAGAACCTCCGAAAGGATATTTTTGTCCGAAAATTTCAGCACTGTATAAATAGAAGAGTTTCACCTTTTTAGGTTAAGTTTTGACAGCAGCTGTTACAGTAGACAGTTTCTTTTACACTTTTTAGTAGTTTTTGCTATTTTGAGCTTTTTGAATATTGATTTCATCATTTTAATTATCAATATAGGTTTAGTTATCACTTTTTCTTATTTTTCTTCCAAGTTAAGCATGAGTAGCTAGATTTTCACTAGGGTTGTGACCCAACCCTAGTGTGTAAACTTAATAGGTGTTTGATTTATTGCTTGTTTATGGTTGGGTGTTGACTATCTAGCCTAGTTATTGCTTTTATGTGAAGAATTAATGGTCGCAAACACTATTTCATACCTATTTGACTTGGTCTCTACTTGAGAAAGAGAGACTTAGTCTAGAAAAACTTGGCTAGCAAGAAATTGGGTAAATCAAGAGATTTATAGTCCCAATTAAAGGGTTGAACCTAGAGATAGTAAAACCCGACTTGAGCTTTGTATCAACCGTTTTGTTCTATACCCATTTGGACTTAAAAAAGCCAATTTGGGCAAAATCACTCTCTGACCGATAGGTATTGAGTGGGTACTCGAGTGTTGATAGCTATAATATACCCCGACCAATAAAATAAGCTTTAAAGTTTACAACCCGTTAGGCAAACACCTAGGTGAAGGTCATAGCCCTAGGCCTTTTACATCATTTGAAAAACAACAACAAGAACACTTTCTTAGTTTCAATTCTTAGTTTGTAATTTTAGTTTAGATTAGACCTAGAAACAATCCAAGTTTGTGAAAGTGCAATTTGAGATATTTCAAGATCATACACTATAATATATACCCCTAAGTCGTATTCATAGCTCCCTGTGAAAAATTGACCCGACTCCTTGTTGGGTATTACTATTGCATCGACCGTTTCATAACCTTAAATAGAGGTGTGACTTGGACGAGATCAATGACCACAAGAAAAAAGTTTAAAAAGGAAAAAGCACTAATACATTCCTAGTAACTTAAAAGAAAATGAACATACTGGAATATTTTTCATGGGCAAGCCATTGCTGAGTTGACCACCACAATGAATCAGTTAGCCAAGGCTCAACTTCAATAAGTGAAAAGTCCTAAGCAAGTCAATGCCATGGAGGGAGTTAGTATGATGGTGAACAAAAGAAGGCCCAAGGATCCATAAGTGCTAAACCGTGTGGAGAATTATGTGCAAGAAGATAGTGGGTTTGATCAAGATGAATTTTATAATGAACAAGAGGAGGAAGTGCAATATGTGAACAACTTTCAAGGGCAAAGAAACAACTCTCAAGGCCCGAATCAACAACAATGGCGACCTCAAGGTAATCAAGGTAATTGGAATTCTAACAACCAAGGTAATTGGAGTGGTTGCAATAATCAAGGGAATTGGAATAATAACAACAATCAATGAAATTGGAGTGGTGGAAATAACCAAGGCAATTATAGTGGAAATAACCAAGGATATTGGGGAGGCAACAACAAAGGGGGATGAAACAATAATCAAGGCAGTCGGGGGTCGGGTTTTCAAAGGCCCCTGATGTATCAACAATCGAGCAACCCGCCTCCTTATCCTTCATATGGTCCAGGTTCATCCAACAATGAGATGGGACGAATCGAGAATATGTTCAAGCAAATGATGGAGAAGAATGCTGACTCCGATGCCCAACTTGCCTCTCACAATACATCTATCCGTAACTTGGAAGTCCAAATGGGGCAACTTTCTCAAGCCCTAAATACTCGTCCTAAGGTGGCACTACCAAGTGACACGGTGGTGAATCCAAAGGGTGGGAACAACACGGGACATGCCATGGCCGTTACTACAAGGAGTGTAAAAAGTGGGGATGCACCCACCTCAAGTCAAAGGAAACTTGTGGATGATGAGCAAGTGGTTCAAGAAGATGAAACCCCGAACAATGTGGTGCAAGCAAATAATGAAGTGCGGATTGATATTGATGACAATGTGGAAGAAGCTCAAGAGGTAGTGAACCCGTCTAGGGATCACATTGTTGACATACCGGAACCGGTAGTGCAAAAGGCTAAGGCACCAATGCCTAGGCCTCCTCCTCCATATCCTCAAAGGCTTGGCAAGCAAAATGGCGATAATCAATTCAAAAAGTTCATTGACATGATGAAGAGTCTATCAATCAATGTGCCATTGGTTGAAGCGTTGGAGCAAATACCCGGTTATGCAAAGTTTATAAAGGATTTAGTGACAAAGAAGTGGTCGATGAATTTTGAAACTATAAAAATGACTCATCAAGTAAGTGCAATTGTGCATTTCATGGCTCCCAAGTTGGAGGATCCCGACACTTTCACGATTCCTTATACAATTGGAAGTGCCGAGTTTGCAAAAGCCCTTTGTGATCTTGGGACAAGAATCAATTTGATGCCCTATTTGTTTTTCAAGACTTTGGGAATTGGAAAACCAAGACCCACATCTATGAGATTACAAATGGCCGATCGTACCATGAAGAGACCATTTGGAGTGATTGAAGATGTATTGGTCCGTGTTGATAAATTCATTCTTCCGGCGAATTTTGTCATTCTTGATTGTGAGGTAGATTATGAGGTGCCGATTATTCTTAGTAGACCTTTCCTTGCTACGAGGAAAGCTCTAGTTGATGTTGAAGCCGGAGAACTTACCTTTCGGGTTGGTGATGAAAAAGTAATTTTTCATGTGTGTAAGTCCATGAGGCAGCCCAATAGCAAAGAGGTGTGTTCTTTCGTGGACTTGGTGACCGATGTGATTATAGATGAAAAAAGTGTTGTGATGAATGTTGATGATACATTGGAGGCCGTCTTGATCAACTTTTATGATGACGAGATGGATGGCTTCATGGAATGTGTGAACTCTTTGCAAGGAATGGGATCGTACACTTATGAACCCCGCAAATTGTCCTTGGATCTTGAAAATAGGACAACTCCTCCTACAAAATTTTCAATTGAAGAGCCTCATATCTTGGAGTTAAATTAATTGCCTCCATATCTTCGGTATGAATTCCTTGGACATTATTCTACTTTACCGGTTATTCTTTCCTCTTGTTTGACTAACGAGCAAGTATACTCTACACTGACGGTGCTACAAAAGAGGTAGAAAGCTATTATGGAGATTGGCGGATATTCGGGGGATAAGCCCTGCATTTTGCATGCACAAGATTAACTTAGAGGAAGGTGCCACACTATCTATTGAACATCAAATGAGATCAATGAAGCCATGCAAGAGGTTGTCAAAAAGGAGATCATCAAGTGATTGGATGCCAGGCTTGTCTACCCCATTTCCGATAGTTCGTGGACTTCTCCGGTTCAATGTGTCCCAAATAAAGGGGTCATGACGGTGGTCACCAATGATAAGAATGAGTTGGTTTCCACAAGAACGGTGACCAGGTGGAGAGTGTGTATGGATTATCGTAAGCTCAAGAAAGTCACAAGGAAGGACCATTTTCCACTTCCCTTCCTAGACCAAATGCTTGATAGATTGGCAGGCCGTGCTTTCTATTATTTCCTTGATGGGTGTTCCAGCTATAATTAAATTGTTATTTCTTCGGAGGATCAATAGAAAACTACCTTTACATGTCCTTATGGTACTTTCGCCTTCAAGCGAATGCCATTTGGGTTGTGCAATGCACTGCGACTTTTCAAAGGTGTATGATGGTGATCTTTATGGACATAGTGGATGAATACCTTGAAGTCTTCATGGATGACTTTTTAGTGGTTGGGAATTCTTTTGATGATTGTCTCGCAAACTTTGATAAAGTGTTGGCAAGATATGAAGAAACAAACTTGATGCTCAATTGGGAGAAATGTCATTTCATGGTCGAGGAAGGCATTGTCCTTGGCCACAAAATCTCAAAGAATGGCATTGAAGTCGACAAGGCAAAGATTGAGGTGATTTCTAAACTTTCACCTCCAACTTCGGTGAAAGGCGTGCAGAGTTTCTTAGGCCACGCAGGATTTTACCGGCGTTTCATAAAGGATTTCTCTAAAGTGGTGAACCCGTTGTACAAGTTTTTGGAGAAAGATGCTAAGTTCCACTTAAATGATGATTGCATGAGAGCCTTTGAATTGCTAAAGTTCAAGTTGACTACTACTCCCATTATCACCACTCCAAATTGGAGTGTCCCTTTTGAGCTCATGTGTGATGCAAGCGATGTAGCGGTAGGGGCTATTTTGGGGCAACGCCTCAATAAGATTTTTCATCCCGTCTACTATGCTAGTAAGACCATGAATAGTGCCCAAGTCAACTATATCGTTACGGAGAAATAGCTCCTTTCCATTAAGTTTGCTATTGAGAAGTTCCGCCCGTACTTGATGGGTGCTAAAGTGATTGTCCACATAGATCATGTGGCACTTCGTTATCTTATGAGTAAGAAAGATTCCAAATACCAGTTGATGAGATAGGTTCTTTTGTTGCAAGAGTTTGATATTGACATCCAAGATCGAAAAGGAAGTGAAAACCAAGTGGCGGGCTACTTGTCTCGTTTGTAGGAGGAGGGCAGGCCGCATGATGGCCTTGAAATAAATGACTCTTTCCCCGATGAGCAACTCTTGGCTATTTCAATGAAATAGGTGCCATGATTCGCGGATCTAGCAAATTTTCTTGTAAGTGGTATCATCCCAGATGAGTTCTCTTTAAACCAAAGGAAGAAGCTCAAACGGGATTATCAAGACTATTATTGGGACGACCGTTCCTCTTCTGGATTTGCACGGATGGGGTAATTAGAAGATATGTACCGGATGAAGAGAAAAGTGTTATTCTTGAGGCTTGTCACTCTTCGCCTTATGGTGGTCACCATGGCGGAGCAAGAACGGCGGCTAAAGTACTAAGTTGCAGTTTCTATTGGCCCACTTTCTACAAAGATGCAAGTGATATGGTGAAAAGATGTGATGAATGCCAACGGGCCGATGGAATCTCGAATAAGAATGAAATGCCTCTCACTACTATTTTGGAGATTGATATCTTTGATGTATGGGGTATTGACTTCATGGGTCCCTTTGTGAGTTCTTGTGGAAATGCCTACATCTTGATCGCGGTTGATTATGTGTCTAAATGGGTTGAGGCCATTGCTCTACCCAACAATGAAGAGAGAAGTGTGGTGGCATTTTTGAAGAAGAATATTTTCACAAGATTTAGTACTCCGCGGGCTATCATAAGCGATGAGGGGTCGCATTTTTGCAACAAAGTTTTTGATACCTTACAAATCAAGTATGGTGTCACTCATAAAGTCACGACTCCCTATCATCCACAAGTAAGCGGTCATGTGAAAGTCTCCAACAGGGAGATAAAGAGTATCTTGTCCAAAACAGTGAATGCTAACCGGACGGATTGGTCAAAGAAGCTTGATTATGTACTATGGGCTTATCAAACTGCTTTCAAAACTCCTATCGGGATGTCTCCATACCGGTTGGTATTTAGGAAATCTTGTCATCTTCCGGTGGAACTCGATCACAAAGCCATGTGGGCTTTAAAGAAGTTAAATCTTGATTGGGATGCAGCCGCTAACTTACGGGTTGCACAATTGAATGAATTAGATGAGTTCTAGTACCATGCATATGCAAGTTCATCCTTGTACAAAGAGAGAATGAAGTACATTCATGACAAATACATCCGAAACAAGGAGTTCAAGATGAGCGATCTTGTTTTGTTGTTCAACTCACGATTGAAGTTATTTTCCGAAAAACTGAAATCCAAATGGAGTGGTCCCTTTGAAATTGTGGGTGTGACACCTTTTGGTGCAGTGGACTTGAAGAACAAAAATGACGAGGTATTCCGAGTCAATGGTCACCGGGTGAATCATTATTTGGGACAAGCTAATGATGGCCATGTGGGGGTAGTGATTCATTTGAAGTGACGGTAATCTGCGTCGTGCCACGACGTTAAATCAGGCGCTTCTTGGGAGCAACCCATGTTTTTTCTTTTTTCTTTTCTTCTTCTTTAGATAGTTCTTATTTTGTGCTAATTGGATTTGAAGTAAGTTGCAGGAATGAATGTACTTTACAGGAACTGTGCTCAGAAAAAGTTGGCTAAATAAGAAAAAAGTGCGGACCGCACAATTTTGAATGCTACAGCAGAAGGCAATTGCGGCGCACAAATTGAGATGAAAAAATGCAAACTCTCTAAAGTTATCAGAGAAACATCCAAAGTGCGGCCGCACAATGAATTATGCAGTCCGCACCAAAATCTGCGGCCGCACAGCTAAATCTTCGGACAGCAGATCATCAAAGGAAAGTGAACCTCCAGGTAGCAGAGTGCGGAAACTTTGCACACTTCTGTTCACTCATCTACCACCTAGATACGCATCTGTGATCATTCCTTAGCACTGCTTCATCACTGGTATGTTCAAATCATTTCTAGGATTCTTTAATTTTCTTAGTTTAGTTTACAATTTGTTAGTTATTTTAGACCATTTGTCATTAGAAGTCAATTTTCTATCCATGTGGGGTTTAAATTGTATAGGTCAACTCCTAATTGCTAATTGGGGAATGGGTATCCTAATTATCATGTTTAATTGCTATTACCATGTCTAATTTGTGCATAAATTGAAACCCTTAAGGAATCTGTCAGGCCTAATTTTGAAATCTGCGGCCGCACAAGAAATTGTATGGTCCGCAAAAGTGTTGACTAGGGCAGTTGGTAAGGCAATAATGTGCGGACCACACTTGCAATTGTGCGGACCGCAGTAATCTCATCGCGGCCGCAGATCATGCCAATCTTTGTCTTCAAAGAGTTTCCATTTTGAGGTACTCATAGTGCGACCACACTGACAATTATACGGACCGCACTTCAGATGTGCGGTCTCACTCAAAATTGTGTGGACCGCAGTTTCAACTCTGCGGCCGCAAGTCCAAATTGTGCAGTCCGCACAACCCAGGCTGCGGCCGCACCTGCAATTGTGCGGATTGCACTTCCCCACCCTGCAAACATGTTTTGTTCTGTGAATGTCTGTTTATCTAAACTTGAACTAGAACTTACTCCTGCTGCTGTTTGTTACCGAAAATGGTTAGATCACGAGGTCGTGGTGATACATCAAAGGGGAGGGGTGAGCTTTTCAGAGGCAGAGGCAAAAGCAATTTACCCCTCGCCCTCCAAAGGGTAATCAGTAAGAAAGCCATAGCAGGCCGAGGAAGACATCCCGAGCCTTCCGAATCTAGTTCATATGCCCCATCTCGGGAAGCGTCGGAGGGTGACTCAATGCATGAGCAACTTGCTGTTCAATCATAGCCACATCAGCCACATGGAAGATACCAACTTAGAGACGAGACTTCCTCTTTTGAGAGCACTTCTGAGGGTTTGAAAGGTGACAGTCAGGCTTCAGAGCCCTCATCCACACATGCCCCCGATGCACCTGCTACTATAGTGGATGTTAATGATATTCCGGATGATGACCGAGGGTGTGATACCAGAGATGCCGGCCTTGAGAGGTCGAAGAAGAAAGAGATTTGGGAATATAGGTTTGTTAGTCTGCCTGCTTTCACAAGCTTCCGAGAGTTCCAAGGCCACATAAGGAGTCGTTTTTACTCTTACCCTTCTTTATTCTTGTTTTGATTAAGCATTGGGGACAATGCTTATTTTTATTCGGGAGAGTAGAGTTATTTGCTTTTAGGATAACTTTTATAAATTTGATTTGTAATAACTGATAATATTTTCTTCTTTCTCTTTATTCTGTATATATATATTCTCTCAGTTCTCTCTTGATGTATACATTCTCTCTCTTTCTTCTCTCATTATGTATATTTATTATGCTTTCAGTAGTTTGCTTTTAGCTTATTTATTCTGTTTTCTTATTAGTCTATGTTCAATCTAATAGCTTTCTTTTAATTTTGTAGCTTCTTTTTATAACAATAAGCCTTTGTTTTCTTAATGTCACGGTTCTTTTCAAAGGTAATGTTTATGTGAACCGGGCAACTCTTCCCAATGATAGATGGCGTGACAACCTTCTTAAGAGATTGAGTTCGTTTTTGGTGTTTAGGTAAGAATAGTAGTAATAATGAATAAAAAGACCTAATTGAGTCAGGCTCGAAGAGTAAAACATGCTTCACATAGTATCAACACACTTAACTACACGCTTATGGTTAAAAATAAGGTTTTTGGAAAGAAATAGCTCTAGTTAGTGACCTTGTGACTCTTGTGTTGACTTAGGAAATCATCGAGTGATTTAGTCAAACCATAGTAATTTTCAATCTTGAATATGGTCGTTGTGGGCCCTCGACTCTATCTGTTTTAACAATCCAGCTGCGTGAGAGGTGAGATGTTGTTAGTACAAGTCCAAGTACCCGTACAAATGGTCTAGAACTTGTCCTGAATGTGTTTCTACGCAAAATTTTAAGTTTTGCTTGGCTTGAGAAGTGATTGTAGGCTCTCTTTGACCCGTTTAAAATTTTTCATGGCCCACCAAAGTTGTTATCCCTAGTCAACCCAATTGAGCCTAAAACCTTTCTCATTTGATCACCACGTTACAAGCCTTTACCTGTTTTGTTGTGACCCTCTCTTGGCACCCGACCTTTCCTTAACACTCTTGTAAAACAACTGGCTAAACACTTAAATTTGGGGGAGAGACGAGGAGTTTGAAAAATAAAAGTATCAAGGCAAAAGAGAAAAGAAATGAAGAGAAGGAAAGGCAAGAAAAAGAAAGAACAAAAAGAAAAATGCAAAAAGAAAGTGAATAAGTTGAAAAGTTGAAGGGATTCAAAGAAAAGTAATGATGCAAAGCATGAAAAAAACGAAGAAGGAGAAAATGAATAACATAGCCAAGAAAGAGTGATGTTAAGTCTCTCTAATTCCCCTAAGGAAAAGAAAAAACATCAAAGAGTTGGCAAAAGCATGAGCCGATAAAAGAAAATGGAGTGCTTAAGGAAAGATGAACCTGTTCTATCATAGCTTATCCAACCTTATTCCAAAAGCCTTCATTGCATCCCGAAAAATTCCTACGTGATTTCAAGCCGAGTAAGCTTACATTAGGTGTGAGTCACATGAGGGGAGAGCCTATGGTACTTAAAGCCGTATTTACGACATTCTTTTGAGAGAGATGGGTGAACCTTTCACAAACCTATGAATTGAGTGCTATATTCTTAAGTGAGATAGGCAAAAAAAGAGTAGATAAGGAGGAGTTTGGGATCCACTATGACCTACAAGAAAGAGAGAGCTTCCTTGATGAATAAAGTCAACTCTTGATGCTCAAGTGTCACATTAGAACTATTCGTGCTTAAAAGTTTAACTTGTTGCCTTGTTGATAATTCATAAGTGTCGTGGGTAATTATTGGTCCTAATTGATGTGTGATTGCTTCACCTTTGATTAGCTGGAATGGCTCTTAAGTTGCGGAGGTAGAAATTACCTTATTTGCTTGAGGACAAGCAAAAGTTTAAGTTTGGGGAAGTTGATAAGTGGGAATTTTGACTACTTATTAGCGCCTTTTTTCTTTTATTTTAGTCCAAAAGAGCTTAATTGTGTTCCCGAAAACTGATAAAATATTCTTAATTGCAGGAATATTGGAAGATAAGCTCCAAAGATGAAATCCACTTCAAGAAGGAGTGATCTGAACTCAAGGACAAAAATAAGAACAAAAGCTCAGAAGTGCGGACCGCAGATTATCATCTGTGGCCGCAGGATGTGAAGAAACGCCCATCAGAGAAGTGTGAAAAGTGCGGTCCGACATGATATGTGCGGCCGCAGAAATTGAGTAAGAGCAAAAGTTCAGAGAACCTGCATCTCAAGTTCAATAAAAGTACGGACCGTACAATTATTGTGCGGCCGCAGAAGAACAGCTACGTGGCCGCAATCACATTTGTGCGGACAGCAGAAGAGCAAGGTACGGCCGCAGACACATTTTGCGAACCACAGAAAGAGAGAAGTGCGAACGCATTTCAAAATTGTGCGGCCGCTGGTTTCCAATTCTGTCAGGCCGAAGCAAGGTGCGGACCGCACATGGAATTATGCGGCCGCAGAATCTCTGAGGCATTTTTGTCCGAAAATTTCAGCACTGTATAAATAGAAGAGTTTCACTTTTTTAGGTTAAATTTTGACATCAGCTGCTACAGTAGACAATTTCCTTTACTCTTTTTAGTAGTTTTTGCTATTTTGAGTTTTTGGAATATTAATTTCATCATTTTAATTATCAATATGGGTTTAATTATCACTTCTTCTTCTTTTTCTTCCAAGTTAAGCATGAGTAGCTAGATTTTCACTAGGGTTGTCACCCAACCCTAGTGTGTAAACTTAATGGATATTTGATTTATTGCTTGTTTATGGTTGGATGTTGATTATCTAGCCTAGTTCTTATTTTTATGTGAAGAATTAATCGTTGCAAATATTATTTCATCCCTATTTGACTTGGTCTCTACTTGAGAAAGAGAGACTTAGTCTAGGAAAACTTGGCTAATAAAAAATTGGGTAAATCGAGAGATTGATAGTCCCAATTAAAGGGTTGAACCTAGAGATAATAAAACCCGACTTGAGCTTTGTATCAACCGTTTTGTTTTATACCCATTTGGACTTGAGAAAGCCAATTTGGGTAAAATCACTTTCTGACCGAGAGGTATTGAGTGGGTACTCGAGCGTTGATAGCTATAATACACCCCGACCAATAAAACAAGCTTTAAAATTTACAACCCGTTAGGCAAACACCTAGGTGAAGGTCATAGCCCTAGGCCTTTTATATCATATGAAAAACAACAACAAAAATACTTTCTTAGTTTCAATTCTTAGTTTGTAATTTTAGTTTAAATTAGACCTAGAAACAACCCAAATTTGTGGAAGAGCAATTTGAGATATTTCAAGCTCATACACTATAATATATACTCCTAAGTCCCATTCATAGTTCCCTGTGGAAAATCGACCCCGACTCCTTATTGGATATTACTATTACATCGACCGTTTCATAACCTTAAATAGAGGTGTGACTTGGATGAGATCAATGACCACAAGAACAAAGTTTAAAAAGGAAAAAGCACTAATACATTCCTAGTAATTTAAAAGAAAATTAACATACTTGAATATTTTTCATTCCCTACCACTAAATAAATATAAGTATCAAAGGTTACTCACCTTGAAAAGTTCGTCTAGTTTCCAGATGACTCTAGGTTTTTCCCAAATTTATGTCAAGCTTTGGCTTAAAAGTTAAAAGTAAACACTGTGATTTATTCTAATTACCAGAATATAGCGCCAAACGTATTCTAGCGCCAAAAAGATTCCCTCCAAAAAGAGGGAATCTATTTTGAATTTATATTTTTATTAATGATAATAATATTTTTTTCCAACTGATTTTTGAGTACAAGGAGGTTGTCGTTCCCATTCAAAATGTGAAAGGGGTGGAGTTTTTTAAGCCTTAAAGGTTAAGGGGGGTAAACTAAATTTTACTCTTACAACTATGTTATATCTCCCAATAGGTTTTAATTATTGAACCCGTCACCTTGTTTGAGTTATGGGTTTGTAGTTCAATATTTTCAACAATTTCAATAGATTTTACACAAATAAATCGAGATTTAGGCTAAAAATTTTGAAGTTCAAATGATCTCATAACTATACTACTTTCTAAAAGTTATACTACCTTCTAAAAGTTATATACTAGTATGTCTCTATATTTTACTCTTGCCTATTTATATTTATGAATACCTTAGACATTTCATGATGGACTTTAACTGCTTTTCACTTTCATCCCCACTGGTCTACTTCTCTCTCTCCTGTAAGCTATGCAGATATATAGATATACATGTATCTATATATTCCTATTATTATTTTAAAGCATTTTAAGCTGATTTCAATTGAATTTAATGCATGGTATTGCATTGTTATGGGTTTTTTCTCTCTCTCGCTCAACCTGTGCATTAAACCCCAAAAGCTTATTCTGCTTTAGTATCTCTTATCAAATTAAATTCCCAAACCTCTGATTTTGGTAAACAAGATCTGAAATGGAGGCAGACATTTAATGCAACTTTGTTCTCTATTGTTCCTCATTCAACTTTTTTTCGTTTCCTGTCGCCTGCAAATACATTTATCTGCACTAGTAAATCTAGGTCCGTCCAAAAGGTGCTAATTTTATTGAACACGAAATTTAAAATGTTAATTTGACCTATACGCAGATTTAAGAAAAAAGTAAATTTGGCTCATAGATTATATTAGAGTACTAAAATAATGGTACGTAAGCATTACGTGATTTGGTTGAAATTATAAAAAGAAAATAGTATTTGAAGTTGGAGTTGAGTTTGAAAAAAATACTCTGCAACTTATAAAATAGAAGTTGTATAGAAATAAAATGGTCTTGTACATTTTACAATGTATCAAAGTGGAGATAGTCTTGCTTCCTCATTTCATTTTAAGAAAGAAAGAATTGTTTTTTTTAGAACTTGTGGGTTTATGCATAGCATGTTATTTGGGTGACTATAAGAGCATGCAGTTTACAGCTTGTTTGGATGGTAATTGCCTATTCTATTTTATTGTATTGTTACTTCAAAAATATAATATTTATTTTGATTGTTACTTAAATTTTATTATATCGTATTGTTTGAATCTGTCGTTACGTAACAGCGAAAAGTACCACTTTATGGAACGACCGATTTGGTGTGGTCGCATTATTTTCTTATTTTTTTTCCTCTTATTTTGCCCAATTTTATTATTAAATAATCCTATTTTATCCTTTACCCTATCTTTTTACATAATAATATAACCTCGTACTTTACTTTTTCTTTATAATATTACAAGTTTATTCTATATAGTGTTAGTGCATGACATCATGAAACGACGACAAACAATACAATCTATCAAAACATTATATACATTAAAACGATACAGTAGAATATAATACAATACATTATGAAACGATACATATCTACCATCCAAACAAGTTGTTAGAGTAGAATGGGTTGTTAATTGTTTTTAAACATGGAAAGAAGAGTTAAAAGGGATTGTTAATTGTTTTTATATATAGAAAAATGACATTCATTAAAAAGGAAAGAGTGCGGTATAAAATGAAACATAAGATTCAGAATTAGTATATAAATTGAAAACATATAATAGTATTATATAGAAATCATATCATGGCATTAAATGTGTAGCCGGCTAAGGACATGCTGGTGCTTTCCTGCTGCTATCTGAGCTGAGGCTACAACTCGTACTGCTTACTGCATTTAACAAGTCAATATTTCTACGTTTACCTCATCTCTTCCTAGAAAGACTCATTTTTTATAGCTTAAAGACAGACAAATAGAGAGAAAATGTGAATGTATTATGCATATATATATATATATATATATATATGAGAGAGAGAGGAGAATGAGGAGATAAGAAAGGCGGATGGACACATGAGGAGGATCACAAGCTCGTTTAAAGGTTAACTCTGTCTGCTATGATTTAGACAGATGAAAAAAGATCACCTACTCATTCCATCCCAATTTATGCGGCATATTTTCGATTTTAGTCTATCTCAACAAGAATATCATACTTCTTTACTTAGAAACGATTTAAATTAATTTTTTTTAATTATACCTTTAATGAGATGATTTATAACCACAGAAATATCTATTACTTGATTTAGATTATAAGTTTCAAAAGTTTATGTCCTTCCCTTTCAAATACCACCACGTCTCAGGGAGTAGTATTTTTTGCCTCCATCAATTGTATAGTTTGACTTTATATTTTAATTAAATTAATTAAATATTCATGATTTAACTCATTCTCATTGACGGGTGCTGGGAATACTTGTATTTTTGAAGGATCCGAACACGGAATTTGTTCCAATGTAACCTGTTTAGGTCTCTTTGCTATTTCATTGTTTCAAGTTCATGAATTGTGTTGACAACAGTAATTTCCCCCATCCTGGAAATTTTGTGGAAGCCTATACACATAAGCAGTGTTACACCTTTTTCTAAATGCCTTTGACCTAATGATGATTTAGGGATTAAAGTGTTCTCACCTGTGAAGATTGATATTGTAATTTTTCCATTTCATAAGGTCTTCTTCGATGTGGTAAAAGTTGCCGACTTCGATGGGCGAATTATCTGAGGCCAAACATCAAACGAGGTCCATTTAGCCAGGAGGAAGAGGAGCTTGTCATACATTTACATGCCATTCTTGGCAACAGGTTAATTTGCTGTCATTATTTTATAATGTAGTCATGACTTTTGTCTAAGCATACTCAATAACACTCATTCTCACTGCCTTATCATGGCATGAACTGGCATATGAGAAACAACAATAATAACAACAAATTCAGTGAATTTTCACATGTGGGGTATAGGGAGGGTAAGATGTACACAATCTTACTCCTATCTTTAGAAGGGTAGAGAGATTGTTTCTGATAGACCCTCGGTTAAAGAAAGGATGAAAGGAAGTGAATGCAGTAACTATTAACAACAACAAGATAAAAACGAAGACCGAAGCCATGACAACAATTATACGCTTGGTAGTAATAACAATCTAAGAATAAAAGACAACATATTAATACTAATGCTATCGAACTGAGAGTACAAGGGGAAATACTCGACTACCTACTAGCCTACTACCCTAATCCTCGATCTCCACACCCTCCTATCAAGGGTCATGTCCTCAGCAGCTCCAACTGCACCATGTCCCGCCTAATCACCTCTCCCCACGACTTCTTTGGTTTACCTATATCCCTCCTCACACCCCCAAGGCTAACTTCTCACACCTCCTAACAAGGGCTTTTGTGCCTCTCCTCTTACCATGAACGAACCATCTCAACTTCGCTTCCCGCATCTTATCCTCCACGGGAGCCACACCTGCCTTATCCCGAATGACTTCATTCCTAATTTTATCTAACCTAGTATGCCCACATATCAATCTCAACATCCTCATCTCCGCTACTTTCATCTTCTAGACATAAGAGTTCTTTACCAGCTAACACTCTACTCTATACAATATAATCGGTCTAACCACTACTTTGTAGAACTTACCTTTAAGTTTCAGTGGTACATTCTTATCACACAACACACCAGAAGCTAGCCTTTACCCATCCTGCTTCGATGCGATGCGTAACTTCCTCATCAATCTCTCCATTACCTTGTATTATTGAACCAAGGTACTTGAAACTACCTCTCCTGGGGATGACTTGTGTATCAAGCCTCACATCCATGTCTGCTTCCTGGGTAATGTCGCTAAACTTGCACTCCAAATACTCCGTCTTAGTCCTGCTTAACTTGAAATATTTAGACTCAAGAGTCTATCTTCAAACCTCTAGTCTCTCATTAACACCACCCCGTGTCTCGTCAAATTAGAACTATATCATCTGTAAATAACATACCCCATGACACCTCCCTTTGAATGTATCGCGTCAATGCATCCATCGCCATGGAAAATAAAAACGGGCTAAGGACGGATCCCTGATGCAACACCATCTCAATCGGGAAGTGACTTGAGTCTCCTCCAACTGTCCTCACCCATGTCTTAGATCCATCATACATGTCCTTAATCATCCTAATATACGCTACATGTACACCTTTAGCCTCCAAACACCTCCATAGTACTTCTCTCGGGACGTTTCCGTATGTTTTCTCTAGATCAATGAACACCATATGCAAGCCCTTTTTCATTGTCCTATATTGCTCTACTAAACTTCTCACCAACTGGCATATGAGAAACTGAACCCTGTATTTTAAGGCAAAAAATCTTGACCATTGCAAAGTTTTTGTTTCTTTTTGGCTACCTATGTTTGAGCTGAGGGTTGAACTATATAGGTGCAACTAGCACATAATTTCCTGTCTTTCTAAAGATTTTCACCTTATGTTTACACCATTTGATATATTGAAATTTTGCTAGCGTTCGGATATAGATTTGATTGAAACTTGAAAAAAGAGTTTTTTAAGTTATGTTGAAAAATATTTTTTGAAAGTTGAAGTTGTGTTTGGACATGTATTTTATTTGAAGAAAAGTTTAAGTTTTGAACTTAAAATTTTTTGAAATTGTTTTCCCCAAAACATGATCATATTTCATAAACAAACAATGTTTTTAATTTTTTTTTTGAAAAAATGAAGCCAAAATCTATAGCTAAACGGGAGCTTTATCTAGTACATTCATTTGACTGGAATTCTATCTCTCTTCATATCTTCTTTGTCTGCTTGTTGAACATTTGTTGTTGTATTCTGTAAAATGTGGTAAGCAACTAGAATTCTGTTCATTCTTCGGACTCTTTTGTTATAAGTTACTAATTGTATGCTCTAGTATTCAAATTGTCACGATCCGAAAATTTTACCATCGGGACCGTGATGGCGCCTAACATTTCACTTGCTAGGCAAGCCAACGTTAGAATAGTTTATTTATTTTTTAATAGTTCAAATTAAATAATAATAAAGAAATTGAAATAACTGAAATAAATTCTGAAGTAAAGTGCAAAAAACCATAACAACTGAAATATCTAATACAGCCCCGAATCCGGTGTCACAAGTGCACGAGCTACTAGAAGTTCTACAGATAGACTCTAAAATAAATACAACTGTTTCGAATAAAATGAACAGTAAAAGAAGAAAGAGGAAGGGGACTTCAAGGTCTGCGGACGTCAACAGATCTACTTCAAGTCTCCGAATGATAATCCGAGCTAGTGCACCTCACGCATAGATAGGACAGTACCAAAATATGCACAAGAAGTGTAGAGTATGGTATGAGTACAACCGATCCAATGTACTCCGTAAGTGTCGAGCCTAACCTCGACGAGGTAGTGACGAGGCTATGACAGGACACTCACATAATTAAACTGTACAACATAGAAATATGTACCAAACGGTAACAAAATAGAAATTTAATATGTATAGTTGGGAGGGGACATACGAAAGGGGGAAAGATATGATAACTACAACAGGAATGACAACACAAGACATTCAAACAAATCATCAACCAAGGAGGACAGATAACATACGATATGAAAATGGCACGACATCACTCTTCGTGCTTTTACTTTAATCCTTACCATGAAATGGTGTCATAAGAGAAATGAAATGGCACGACATCACCATATTTTAATCAGTAAATAAAGTAATAAATGGCACGACATCACCCTTCGTACCTTAACACTCTCCCTTACCATGTCGTAATTAATATACAAATTCGGGAGATAAATAATGTAAAGGATGTACTTCACGTCAATTATGATTCCAAAAAACCAAACCTCAACTTCCAAAATACTCAACCATTACTAATTAATCCATAAATACGGAAGGAACGATCAAATAGTAATAATCTAATCTAAGCATGGATGTCATAAATAAAGAGGCAATAAATCACAAGGAAATAAGTTTTACCCACATGCTTTAACCCAACAATAACGCATAAGTACTCATCACCTCACATATACGTTGTTCCAACATATTAAACACATAGAAAATAGGCAAACAAGTCTTAATCCCTCAAGTCAAGGTTAACCACGAGACTTGCCTCGCCCCACAACCAATTCAAAGTTCAACTATGGCCTGGCCTTTCGAATAAGCCTCCGGACCAACAAAATCTAGCAAATTATCAACCAAACGATTCAAAATAAGCCTTAGAAACTACCCACGAATGAAAGAGATTAAATTTAGATCATTATTTAAAAGTCAACAAAAGTCAACCCCTAGGACTGCTTGGTCAAAACCCGAGGTTCCGACCAAAACCCGATCACCCATTCACCCCCGAGCCCGGTTATGTAATTCAATTCGAAATTCAACCTCAATTCGAGGTCTAAATTCTAATTTTACAAAAACCCCTAATTCTACCCAAATCCCTAATTTCTACCATGAAAATCCTAGATTTAACGTTGAAATCTTATGGAATATAATGGGTAATTGAAAGAAGGTAGATTAGAGTCACTTAACCAATGAATTGAGGAAGAAACACTCTTGAAAAAATCGCCTCTAGGGTGTTTAGGGTTGAGAATTTGAGAGCATGAGCTGAAATCTCGTTTTTCTCAACTTTTGTCCACGCGCATATGTCACAATTGCGACCTGGGGTTCTCAATTGCGAACCCCGCAAATGCGAGAATAGCTTCGCAAATGCGAAGAAACCCACATCTGTGCTATCATCGCATTTGCGATGATTTGTTCGCAAATGTGAACTCTAGGACTTTGCAAATGCGACCTTTTGATCGGAAATGCGATATATTGCTGACCCAGCCCCTCTTCGCAAATGCAAACCTGACAGGAATTTGAATGTTCGCAAATGCGAATACTGACCTCGCAATTGTGAGATCAGAGACTTGCACCAGAACCAGATGCACCAGCTATTTTCCTAAGTCCAAAACCACTGCGAAGCCTATCCAAAACTCACCCGAGCCCTCGGGGCTCCAAACCAAACATGCACACAAGTCCAAAAATATCATACGAACTCGCTCGCGCTATCAAAACACCAAAATAACACTTAGAACTACGAATCGGACACCAAAACGAATAAAATTTTCAATGAAACTTAAGAACTTTCAATATTTCAACCGGACGTCCGAATTACGTCAAATCAACTCCGTGTTGCACCAAATTTTGCAGACAAGTAATAAATATAGCAATGAACCTATACCAAGTTCCGGAACCAAAATTCGGACCCGCTAGCAACAAAGTCAAACTTAGGTCAAATTTATTAATTCTTTAAACCTTTAAGCTACTAGTTTTCAATAAATTGCAATAATTCGAGCTCGGGTCCGGGCATACGCCCAAGTCCCAAATCACGATACAGATCCAGCGGGACCGTCAAAATACTGATCCGGGTCCGTTTGCTCAAAACGTTGACCGAAGTTTACTCAAATGAGTTTTAAGGTACTATTTCACATTTTCGTCAAATTTTCACACAAAAACCTTCCGAAAAAGACACGGACTGCGCACGCAAATCGAGGAAGGCTAAAACGGAGTTAGTCGGGATTTAAAAATACAGAATTGAAGGTTAAAACTACAAATGACCTATCGGGTCATCACAAAAATTGAGCCTTTGCCTAGTCTTAATGAAACTTAGTCGGCTTTATTTCACAAAATCTGCAGCAGCACTTGTACTTTCTAATAACTTTAATTTGATTACATATGACCTGAGTCTATCCAGATGGGCTGCAATCGCGTCACAACTTCCTGGAAGGACAGATAATGAGATCAAGAACTTATGGAATACTCACCTGAAGAAGTGCCTTGTTTCGACGGGCATTGATCCTTGTACTTGCAAACCATCATCACTTTCAGCCCATCATCACATGGCACAATGGGAAAGCGCTAGGCTCCAAGCTGAAGCTCGTCTTTCTAACGAATCACACTTCTTGATTCCATCTTCAGTTGGAAGGTCTGAAAGAGATTACTTTTTGCGCATATGGAACTCGGAGAGTGGAGAAGCATTTAGGAATTTCAAGAAAGTAGACAAGAATACTAGCCAAAGTCCAGCCTCTCAAGTGTCCATATCTACAAATTAAGGATCAACTTCAGGCATAACAACCGAAATGGACCTCAATTTTTCCAGTTCCTCAGTTGGAAGGAGCAACAAAAATGAAGATGGGGAGTGGAAGAATTCCCAACCATATACAGGAGATATCTTGCATGGATCAGACACTCCTAGCTCCGACGATTTGGAGGAAGATTCTGAATCAGCGTTGCAACTTCTTTTGGATTTCTCTAGTAACAATGACATGAGCTTTTTAGGGGACAGTGATGTTATTCTTGCCAATATTGCTGTATTTGTAAATAATAATTCTGCAAAATATAAATTATCAAATGAAATAATAAATCGTATTCGAGCTCACTGAATTCACAGTGTTTCCTTAAGGAATTTAATCCCCTCATAGTACCCAAGGTTATAGATTATTTCCTCCCAGGATAGAACGAATCACACACTGGTGTAGCGGTACTTCAAACCCCAGTGTTTCGGCGAACACAAAGTTCGGTAGCAAATCACACTTACAGTTGCTTTGTTTGAAGTTAAAAAACAGTGCAGAACAAAGGAGGAGAAACTCAGAAAAATGAATGGAAATGCTGAGAGGAGGGAATGCAATGTATAGCCAACGTTTTCAGTTTCTTTATGTTGTGTATTGTGTGTTGTCTTTCTTCAACAATTGATGCTCATATATATAGCAACCAGTGTTGAAGAAGACCAATCGTCCACCCTCCATGGTGGAGCAAGCATTAGCTTGTTGTGGAGCAAGCACAATCATGGTGGGAAGAGCACTTACCCATGGTGGGAAGAGCACTTGGGGCGGCTGTTATACACGGATCGGATTGGAACATATCCGTTA
>AWOL01S0008728.1:0-12371 GCA_000715115.1 Nicotiana otophora
ATCTTACGTTGTATTTTGTACTATGACGTATAGCCGGGGCCTTGTCACCGACACTTCCATTCTGCACTTTTGTTGCACTTAGAGGCTATGTAGACAGGTTGTGGGCGGTATTTGATGTTGGGAATTGAACTAGAAACATTGGTCTTTGGCAAACATATTTTTCATTATATCTATAAACTTGTAATAATTTGGAAATTATAAACAAATTTGCGAATGGAAATAAAATGGGAGTTGTTAATGAAATCTTTTCAATGTTTCATTAATGGGGTACATCTTCTCTTTATTCATGGATGAGTTTTGGTAGAAGGAAATCTAACAGTCTTGCTCGGTCGGGTTCATTCGGTTGAGCGCCGGTTGCGCTCCTCGATTTCGGGGCGTGACATATTGATTTTTGATTATTGATTAAGCGTGTTGTTTATCTTATGGGTGATTAAGAATGATATTGATTATGACAAGTTGACATTTTAGAAAAATCTAGGCGCAAGAGGATGGGTTGTTGGGTGTAGAAACACCATTAATAAAGGCTTTGATGCTTTATGCCCACCAATGTTTGATAAAATATCTAAGTGACTAAAACATGTGCATTATTGCTAATATTGGTTCCTCTTGATATATATATTTCCATAGTGTATTGTTGAAAGAGGCAATGAACATTGTGATACTCTTAAAAAGGCCAAAGTAAAGGTATGTGAGGCAAAGTCTCTATGTTTGTGAATGTTTATGAATCTCCCTTCGTCTCATTCTTTATGACTATTACGAATTGCATCATAAAGTAATTATGCCTCAATTCCATGAATAGTAGTAGAACTTTTGTTCTCTAGATAACATAGTTTCATAATTCATTAAATATCCCATGAGACTCAATTATGACATATCAATTTATTATGAATACATGTCTCAGTCCAGTTCTATTAGACATTCAAGTATCATGTAACTCAATATGATTCAGTATTTCACTATCATGTATTGCAGTATGATTCTCAATTCCTGATTTTAAAACCATGAATTTTGAACACATATATTTGGGCCTAATGCCGCAATTTATGCTTTATGAATCTATGGCCCTAAGGCCGTTGTTTATGCTTTACGCATCTTTAGGCCTGAGACCGAAGTTATGTATATGTATACTTGGACCCGAGGCCGCAGCGTGTGCACATATATATTGAGAAGATGGTAGAACTGGTTGTAGAGAAGTCTTCTCAGAATGCAGGACCCATCAAAGCCTTGGAGCACAGGTGAGCAAGCTTGCAGTACGATATTTGTCCGATGGGTACTTCTCTTTTCCATTTCTTCCAGCAGCAGCAGAAATAGATGGTATCTTTAAGAGAACAAATACACCACTTGAAAAGTGATCACTTTGTACCCTAGAAACCCTAAAGTCCTCAAGTCACTTCTCTTCCTCCCATAAGTACATTCTCACCCCAAAGATATTCCCCTCCTCGGCTTGATTATCCTTTTTCTAGCTTTTTCTCTCTCCAAAGAAAAAGCCATATAGGTGATCATAACCCATTTGCTAAAACTATTAAAAATCCCAAATTTGGCATTGCAAAATTAGTTTGGAAAAGTAAAGATGCACTTGCAGCCTAGAGACACTTGAAAAGAAGAGGGAGGTAGGAGAAAGCTCAAACAATGCCAACTCAAAAAATGCCAACTATGAGAACCTCATGATCTCTACCCTCCAAATACCAAGTCTCTATGTTGCTGTACCACAGAGTCATTTAGAGGAGGTAACGTCTCAAGGATCTGATACCCAACAAATAGAGCAGCTAACTTATGCTTATATCCAAGAAGTTCCAACAGTGGATAGTTCTGAGGTAAGTACTATTTCCTCCCAATATTCTTCAGAAAAAGAACTTCCTCCCATTTTCATGAATCAACCCATGGAGCCAAAGGTCTCTGTAGTTGAAGATCATTATTATGGGATGACGTATGAGCCAATTCCATAAAGGAGATATGATTCGGCAACAGCAAAATAGGTAGGTACTGGTTTCCATACCTTTACCTTGGATGATATAAAAGTCTCAAGATTGCCCCATCATTAAGGTATTCTTCGGGACTGGTGGAATTCCCTTGGGTTGTAGGACAATAATGCTTTCCTTACTTCCCAAAATTTTACTTTTAACATTAGAATCTTGCATGACGTTTTCTGCGGCGATGCTGGACAAAGGCATGCAAAACGTCGAAGACAACTTTTTAAATGAAGTGTCTGTCTTTGGAAAGAGATATCATTGACAAACATTTCCAGAATAAATGGCAAAAATCCTTTTTGGGACGAGTGTGGATGTGAATCTAAAATAAGAATTTAAATCATCTCTACCAAAGATGTTGGCTGGTCAAACCATGACATCATATAAGATAATTACTAGTCAAAAACTGCTCCAAAAATTAGTTACATTAGGCAAGCCATTTTTTATGCTCTTGATGATATATATGCAAAAAGATCTACTCTAAAACAAACAATGAAGAATGATCCAACACTTGATAGAGCTTGCCCAGGCCGGACTTGATCATATGAAAGAATGATTTCTCATGTGAGGCGCCAAGGAAGAAGTTCCAAAGATTCAGGTTTCCAAAATTCTCAAGCGACAGGTCCAAGTTCAGAAGGAAAAAGAATACTTTAGCAGGGGAAGACAGGGTAATGCAAGAGAAAATAAAGCATGCTTTATTTGTAATAAAATATGAAATTTTGCAAGGAATTGCCTGCAATCCAAGCAGCGTATTAGACTTCTCCCTGAAATTACAGACTACACAGGCTTTCATTTCAGCGAAGATGACGATCATGAATCCGTTTTCTCACTTGAAGATGAGCCCACAGAAGAGACTCTATTTTTCCTGGATGTTTATGAAGAATATCATGATGATCATTACCAAATTTCAGAACCAAAGCC
Organism: Nicotiana otophora; assembly: GCA_000715115.1. Classification (NCBI taxonomy): domain Eukaryota; kingdom Viridiplantae; phylum Streptophyta; class Magnoliopsida; order Solanales; family Solanaceae; genus Nicotiana; species Nicotiana otophora. Next base: position 2,889 of record AWOL01S0008728.1, read on the forward strand.
AAAGGTAAAAGAAGAGATCCACAGCATCACGGTGATCCCGTAAGCACAAATCAAAGTCTATGCATCCAAGTAAGAGAAACAAACACATGTCAAAGCTTTCGACCACTCTCACCTTAAAAAGCCAATCAAGGATAATTTTTCTTTCCATATGATACATCCCATGTACCACTCTCTTTGTGGATATAATCTAGAGTATTTCTTTGAATGAATAGATTGAAGCATGTCCGACCATGGAATGGACTGTGCACTTTGACATTGAAGGTAGAAATGTGTAATGGTTCAAGGTTCCTTTCACAGGTCACTGCCCATGGGAAATTGAATGTTCCTGCCAAGAAAGCCTTGAGGAGCTTGCAGAATACTATCGGGTGCCCAGAAAGAAAAACAAGAAGGCCAGAAAGAAAAAGTGCAAATCATNGAGACTCTTTTTTCCCTGGATGTTTATGAAGAATATGGAAATGATCATTACAAAATTTAAAAACCAAAGCCAAAGGTGAAAGAAGAGATCCAAAGCATCACGGTGATCCCGCAAGCAGAAATCAAAGTGTATGCATCCATGTGGGACAAACAAACACATGCCATAACTTTCTTTGACTCGGAAGCAGCCTCCTCACTCATTAATCATGCAGTATTACAATATGAGTATTGGGTGTCGTACTTTATTTCAACACAAAAAGAAATGGAATTCTGACCGAAACTGTCACTATCAAGCACCCGATCACCATTGAATTCTTCCTAGGACTGAAGTACATGAGCAAATTGATTGAGTCACATGTCCCAGGTATAGATTGGATTATTCATTTTGATATTTACAGGATTTTACATGATAAACACCATATCAAAGTCAATGGTATAGTATTCAAAAAGCAATTCAAGCCATATTGTGTAGTCCTGAGATTGTTCCAGCTCACAAAAGAAGATCATCTCAGGAAAATCGAAGCACAAATCACACAACACTCCTGTGTAGAATCTCACATTGAATTCGTAACAGAATGTGACAATCATTATGGATAAATGAATAGTTCTTCATTAAGCCACCTTTGAAGAAAAATGATAATATCAATCCTACACTGGCAAGTCACTCTGGTATGAATACAGACCACTTTCGGCTTGCAAAAAAGGAGTATCGGGAGCTAGTGGATTTTGATCTCATTGTTCTATCAAATTGACAATAGGCGTGCTCAGCATTTTATGTTAACAAACAAGCCGAGAAAACAAGAGGTAAAATGAGATTGGCAATTAATTATCACCCACTCAATCATTTTCTTTTGGATGACAAGTTTTCCATTCCTAATAAGCTCACCCTTTTGTCCCAACTTGTCTAAAAAATTATTATTCTATGTTTTATCTCAAATCGGGCTTTTGGTAATTGGAAATCCACTAGGATGATATGGAAACATTGGATTTTGTATTCCCGATCACCATTTTCGGTGGAAAGTCGTGCGTTTCAGTTTAACAACTGCTCCATCTTTGTTTCAAAAGTCCATGATGAAAATATCTCAGTCCATCCTTCACACATCATTTCTTTATATTGATGATATTCTACTATTCAGTGATACTTGGGAGGAGCATATAAATTTGCTCAATCATTTTGCATCTTTAATGCGAAAAATGGCATCATCCTTCCAGCCAAAAAAATGGTTTTTGCAAAAAAAGGGATTGATTTTTTGGGCATGAATTATTCCCATGGAGAACACACCTCTGGTCCTCATATTTCTAAAGAACATCTCAAGTTCCCCGATATTGGGTTCACAACAAAGCAAATACAGCAGTGTTTGGGAATAATAAATTAAGTGAGAGATTTTATTCCTATTTTTATACATATATTTCTCCTCTCACAGAAATTTTGAAGCAAAATGCCCGGCCATGGGGCAAGGATCAAAACGATGCAGTGAGAAAAAATAAATGAGATGTCTCAAAGTGTCAGAATCTTTACACATTTCCTCATATGAAAATAAAATATTGCATACAGATGCCAGTAATGAATATTGGAGCGCAATTTTATTTGAGGAAAATATATGGTTATGCTAGTGGAGGATTTAAGGATGCTGAACAACACTATCATACCATGTTCAAAGAGGTTCTTGCAGTTAAAAATGAGATTAAAAAGTTTAATTTTCTTCTAATTCACTAACAATTTCTTATACAGATGGTTATGAAGGCTTTTCCGAGGATGATCCAGTTGAATCCAAAGGTTATTTCAAATCCAAAAATTCTCGGATGGGCTGAATCGTTTTGTCCATACATGTTTCAGGTCAAGCACTTGAAAGAGAAATCTAATGTTTTAACTGATTTTCTTTGAAGGGAAGTGTGATGACCCAAAATGTCATCTTTAATTTAAGCATTCATTTATGTGTTATAAGACCTCGAAAAGCACTATTCATCACTCCTCGACTTGTGTGCGCAGTCCGCATAATTTTCCGGAATGTTTTTATATGAAAAATTGATTAAAATATGAAATAGAGCTTTAAAACTCAATTAAGTTGACTTTGGTCAACATTTTGATAAAACAGAGTCGGATCAGTGTTTGACAGATCTGGTAGGTTCGTATTGTGATTTGGAACATGGGTGTATGCTCGGAATCAAATTCGGAGGTCCCTAGCTCAAATTATCGCTATTTAACGAAAACTAGAAATTTAAAGGCTAAAGATTTCCAAAGGTTGACCACGGATTTGACTTTTTGATATCGGGGTCAGAATCTGATTCTAGAAATTTGAATAGGCCTGTTATGTCATTTATAACTTGTGTGAACAATTTGAGATCAATCGGACTTGACTTGATACGTTTCGGTATCGAATGTAGAGGTTGAAAATTCATAAGTTCCATAAGCTTGAATTGGGGTATGATTTGTGGTTTAATGTTGTTGGATGTGAATTGAGGCCTCGACTTAGTTCGTATGATGTTTAAGGACTTGTTGTATTTGGTTGAGGTCCCGGGGGCCTCGGGTGGATTCCGAATGGTTAACAGATCAAAAATTGGACTTAAGGAAAATATGGTATTTTGGCCTTCTGGTGTAATCGCACCTGCGGATTTTATACAGTAGATGCAAGCTCGCAGAAGTGAGCCATGACTCGCAGAAGCGGACGGGGTATCGCAGAAGCGGCCCACGCATCGCATAAGCGGGAAAAGGGGGAAGGGGTAGCCTTGTGTAGAAGCGGACTCTAGTCTATAGAAGTGAGCCAGCCCACAGAAGCGACCCCAATTTCCGCAAAAGCCGAACCGCAGATGCGGTCAAGTGTCCGCATATGCGAAAAAGCCTGGACAGAACCCATAAAATCGGAAGTTAACCATTTTAACTCATTTTTGAGTTTTGAGTCTCGGATTTAGGTGATTTCAAAGGGATTTTTCACGACTTTGAATTGGGTAAGTGTTCTATAACCAAAGGTGATTATATTCCATAAATCCATATCTATATTCATCATTTATTTTGGATTTAGATGGAAGAAATTTGAATTTTTGTAAAACTTTCCAAAAAACAAAAAATTTAAGGTATGAAGGTCCATTTGACATCAGAATTTGATAATATTTGTATGGTTGGACTCTTCTCAGAACGGGTGTTCATATTTCGTATGTTTTTCTGAGATTCGAGATATGGGCCCCACTATTGAGTTTTGAGATGAATTTCGGGTTTTAATCCGGAAAATTAGTAAATTCATATGGAATTAATTCCAACGATTTGTATTGAGTATATTGAATTGTTTATGACTAGATTTGAAGATTTCGGACACGAATTCGTGAGGCAAAGGTTTATTGGAATATTGAATTTAGTTGCAAAGCGAGGTAAGTGTCGTGTTTAACCTTGACTTGAGGGAGTAGTATGTATTTGTCTATTTGCTACGTGATTTAATGTGCGGGTACAACGTATATGTGAGGTGACGAGTAATTATGCGTTGTGGTTGAGTCAAAGCATGCTGGAGGAATTAATTTCATCTTGAATAATTATTTATTTAATTAAGATATTCCTGTTCAAGTTTATTATTGATTATTTAATCATTATTCATGAAATTGTTATTGATTTAGTTATTGTTGAATATGGTGAGAAAGAGTGCAAAAGCACGAAGGGTGATGCCGTGCCATTTTTATTATTTATACTATTATTGTCATGGTGAGAAAGAGTGTAAAAGCACGAAGGGTATTGCCGTGTCATTTTTGAGTGTAAAAGCACGAAGGATGATGTCGTGCCATTTTCAGATAGTGTAAAAGCACAAAGGGTGATGCCGTGCCAAAAGAGAGTTAAAGCACGAAGGGTGATGCCGTGCCAATTATTATTATTTATTTATCAGTTTATGGGAGGAATGAGATTAAAAGCACGAAGGGTAGTGCCGTGCCATTTTCATATTATAAGTTGATGAATTAATTTGCTGCTAAGTGATACTTCTCCTGCTGAGATTATTATATCATTCCCCTTCCCATGTCCCCTCCCAATTTATAAATTGTTATTTATTGTATTATTGTTGCTTCGTATTTGTATATACTTGTACAGGTTGTTTACGTACGTGTCTTGTCATAGACTCGTCACTACTTTGTCGAGGTTAGGCTTGCTAGTTAGGGAGTACATGTGGTCAGTTGTACTCATAATACACTCTGCACTTCTTGTGCATATTTTGGAGTTGGCCCCAGCGGTGTACCATAGACGTCCTCGAATTCAGCTACTCAGAGGAGACCTGAGGTATAACTGCACAACGTTCGTAGTTCTAAAGTCCCCTTTTATCTTATCTTAGCTTTGTATTATCTCTCAAACAGCTTGAATTTTATTCAGGCCTTTATTTTATCATTCTAGTAGCTCGTGCACTTGTGACATTATATTCGGGGATGTATTGTGATGATTCGGTAGTTATGGTCTTCCGCACTTTATTTCAGTAATTGACTTCTGTTTAATTTAATTTGCTTAAAAATGGTTAAGATTATTTTAACGTTGGCTTGCATAGCAAGTGAAATGTTAGGGACCATCATGGTCCTGAAGGTGGAAATTTCCGGTCGTGACGAGTTGGTATCAGAGCACTAGGTACGGAGTCTGTACTTTTATCACTTCTTTCTTATTCTGTTGTGCGATTGTATTTTGTCATCAATAATTTAACCATTCTATTCTTATTCTCTCGCAGATGGCGAGAACGCATAATACATCTACCCACGAACAAGGGCTAGAGCCTCCGGTGGCAACTATTACCAGGTGTAGAGGTCGAGGCTGAGGTCATGCTAGAGGTCAATGCAGAGGCAGAGGTAGAGCCCAGTCAAGAGCTCGAACAGCATCACATGTTGTAGAACCTCGGGTGGATTTGGAAGGAGAGGTTCCAGCTCGGACCATACCTGTTATACCAATCCAGGTCCCGGAAGGAATCAAAGCTAATCCAGTATTTCAGGACGCTCTAGTCCGTTTGATTAGCCTTATGGAGGGTGTGGCCCATAATGGTACATTTCCAGTGGCACCAGCCGTCTCACAGGCTGGGGGAGGAGCACAAACTCCCACTACTCCCACTCCGGAGCAGATGATTCCCTAGTATCAGGCACCAGCAGCCCCGCCAGTTGGGGTAGTTCATCCAGTTGTTGCGGCATGCATCGGTGATAGGCCTGCCATGTCATCTAAGGCCTTATTGAGACTAGATAGGTTTACTAAGCTCTTTCTAGTTCATTTCAATGGTACACCTTCCGAGGACCCACAGGATTATCTTGACCACTGCCAATAGGTATTGAGGAGCATGGGTATAGTTGAGACCAATGGGGTCACTTTTGATGTATTTCAGATGACGGGTTCAGCTAAGAGATGGTGGAGAGATTATACATTAAACAGTCCAGTTGGATCGCCTACATTGACCTGGGAGCAGTTCTCACGGCTATTTCTAGAGAAGTTCCTCCCGATTAAATTGAGAGAGGATTACCGCAGGCAATTTGAGCGTCTACAGCAGGGCAATATGACTACTCAGTATGAGACCCGTTTTGTGGATTTAGCCCATCATGCGCTCATTTTACTACCTACTGAGGGAGAGAGAGTGAGGAGGTTTATTGAGGGACTCACTCACCCTATCAGGCTTCAGATGGCCAAGGAGACCGTAAGTGAGATTTTCTTTCAGGCGGCTGCTAATATTACGAGGAGGATCGAGATGGTTCTTGCACAGGAGAGAGGGCAGGGCTCTGATAAGAGGCCTCGTCAGTTCCGTGGGTTCAGTGGTGCCTCGTCTGGAGGCAAGGGTAATTTTGGTAGAGGCCATTGTCCTAGGCAAATTCATTTAGCGCTTCAGGCATCCCACAGTACTTCAAGTGGTCACGACCCTTACGTGTCTTATTCGACCAGCTAGCTTACAGTGCACCACCAGCTCCTATTGATGTACCTCTGATCCGCAGTCATCAGAGTGGTTATCCGGGTTGACATGGCCAGTTCCAGGGTCAACAGTAACAACAGCCGAAGACCTGTTATACTTGATATCGAGGTCGGAATCCAATTTTGGAAATTTGAATAGGCACGATTATGACTTGTGTGCAGAATTTGAGGTCAATCGGACTTGATTTGATAGGTTTCGGCATCGAATGTAGAAGTTGAAAATTCTTAAGTTCCTTAAACTTAAATTGGGGTATGATTCGAGGTTTTAGCATTGTTTGATGTGATTTGATGCATCTACTAAGTTCATATGATGTTGTAGGACTTGTTGGTGTATTTAGTTGAGGTCTCGAGGGCTTCAGGTGGATTCGGATAAATAGTGGAACCGCAAATGCGGTCACATGTCCGCAGATGCGAAAACGCCTGGACAGAACCCATAAAATCGGAAGCTAACCATTTTTACTTATTTTTGAGTTTTGAGTCTCTGATTTAGGCGATTTCAAACGAATTTTTCACGACTTTGAATTGGGTAATTTTTCTATAACCAAAGGTGATTATATTTCATAAATCCTTGTCTATATTCATCATTTATTTCAGATTTAGATGGAAGTAATTGGAATTTTTGTAAAACGTTCAGAAAACAAAACCTTTAAGATATAAAGGTCCATTTAACATCAGAATTTGATAAATATTTTGTGGTTGGACTTGTCTCGGAAGGGGTGTTCGGATTTCGTATGTTTTTTCGAGATTCGAGATGTGGGCCCCACTGTTGATTTTTGAGATTAATTTCGGATTTTATTTTGGAAAATTAGTAAATTCATATGGAATTAATTCCTATGATTTGTATTGAGTATATTGAATTGTTTATGACTAGATTTATGGATTTCAGACACGAATGTGCGACACAAAGGTTTGTTGGAATCTTGAATTTGGTTGCAAAGCGAGGTAAGTATTGTGGTTAACCTTGACTTGAGGGAGTAGTCTTTATTTGTCTATTTTCTACGTGATTTAATGTGCATGTACAACGTATATGTGAGGTGACGAGTACTTATGCATTGTGGTTGAGTCAAAGCATGCTGGAAGAATTTATTTCATTTTGAATAATTGCTTATTTAATTAAGATATTCATGCTTAAGTTTATTATTGATTATTTGATCATTATTCATGAAATTTTTATTGATTTAGTTATTGTTAAATATGGTGAGAAAGAGTGTAAAAGCACGAAGGGTGATGTCGTGCCATTTTATTATTTATACTATCATTGTCATGGTGAGAAAGAGTGTCAAAGCACGAAGGGTGTTGTCGTGTCATTTTCAGAGAGTGTCAAAGCACGAAGGTTGGTGCCGTGCCAAAAGAGTGTTAAAGCATGAAAGGTGATGTTGTGCTAATTATTATTATTTATTTATCCGTTTATGGGAGGAATGAGAGTAAAAGCACGACGGGTGGTTCTGTGCCATTTCCATATTATTAGTTGCTCATTTTATTATTGATTAATTAATTGGCTGCTAAGTGATACTTCTCCTGCTAATATTATTGTATCATTCCCCTTCCAATTTATAAATTGTTATTTATTGTATTATTGTTGCTTCGTATTTATATATACTTGTACAGGTTATTTACGTATATGCTTTGTCATAGCCTCGTCACTACCTTGTCAAGGGTAGGCTCGACACTTACGAAGTACATGGGGTCGGTTGTACTCATACTACACTCTGCACTTCTTGTGCTAATTTTGGAGTTGGTCCCAACGGCATACCATAGACATGCTCGGATTCAGCTACTAAGAGGAGACTTGAGGTATAACTGCATAGCGTTTGAAGTTCTAAAGTTCCCTTCTATCTTATCTTAGCTATGTATTATCTTTCTAACAGCTTGAATTTTATTCAGATCTTTATTTGTATCATTCTAGTAGCTCGTGCACTTGTGACACCAGATTCGGGGATGTATTATGATGATTCGGTAGTTATGGTCTTCCACACTTTATTTCAGTAATTGACTTCTATTTAATTTAATTTGCTTAAAAATGGTTAAGATTATTTTAACGTTGTCTTGCCTAGGAAGTGAAATGTTAGGCGCCATCACGATCCTAAAGGTGGAAATTTCGGGTCGTGACATGAATGTGAATTTGCCAAAAGGTTTCTGCAACAAAAACACATGAAGAAGAATAAATCAGCAATTCAAATGCTCATATTCTCACATGAGCCACGCCCAGGTTCTCCATCATTACATCACCCACTGGAGTTGTTTTCTTTTTCAGATCCTATTGATCCGTCCATCTTATTAGGGCGGAGAGATTCTATGAACTCCAAGATTTTTGAAACTAAGGAGGTTCCATACTAGCACCTTTTGTTAAGTATAGCCTAGAAGTCACTAAGGCAATAATACTAGCACCTTTTTGGGTAGAAGATGGTTGATTAGGCGTATGATTCTTGGGTATGACAGTATTATCTATACATGCATGTACCAAAAAGATTTGTGGGAAGATTGTTGAGCTTAAATAAGTAAGGATTGGGTTGTGGAGGGAATGAAATCTTGTAGAAGAACCTTGTAGTTAAATTGCACACCTAGTGTTTGATAAAAGGCTCAAATGAGTTGAAATCATGAATACCTTCCTAATTTGTGTTCAATTTTGTTATGTCTCAAAACAGATTGGGATTCCTAGAATTTTCGCAATGTTGTAGTAATTTAAGGAAAGCTCAACTGAGGTATGTTGGCTAAACTTTCTCTCTTGGAATTGAATTCCATAATGTTCCTGTGAGTTTCAAAGTATAGGTTGCGTATTAAAATGTTGTGGCTTTGAATCGTATTTCAAATGAAAGCTAGTATGCCAAATTGTGTGCGAAAATCTCAACATTCTTAATAGTCTTAATTGCTCATATGTGTACCTAAAGCCTTGATTGGAAATGTAGTATTGTTGATAACCTATAAAGATGGCTGGAAGTGAAATCAGTGAACTGGGGATATGAAGTGTGGCCAACGTGCCAATAGTGAATGTTATACTTGTGGCCAATGGTGTCAATGAACTGAAATAATGTGAGAAAGATTATGAAATGAGCTTTGACTCAACTATTCCAAAATTGACTTCGATAATATAATTGGCTAAAAGCTTATGAACTCAAATGATGCCCATATGTGGCTGTTTTAGCTAATGCTATGCTTTGTAAGTATTTTTC
>AWOL01S0008729.1:5235-15964 GCA_000715115.1 Nicotiana otophora
CCCAGTGGCTGAGCTATGCTTGCATCACCTCTCGTCGGACAATCACTGATAATGTGGCCCGGATAACCACAAGTATAACAAACACCCAACCCCATATGGCACTGCCCGGCATACTGCTTACCACACTAAACACATCGTGGCAAGGGCAGCCTCATCTGACTTAACTCACCCCTATACTGAGAACCTGAGGCCCTGGCATTTTGACAAGGCCCTGAATATGTGGAACAATCAAATATTTTACCGCTAAACTGAGGGGGTGCACTTGCCGATGGCTGGGCTAGATACCATGGGTATTGTGGTCTCTGACCACCTCGAAACTGACCAGAAGGACCCGAAGACCTTGCTCTCTTATTCTGGGCCCGATCATGCTCACGATCGCCCCTCTGCTTCTTCTTATGCTCCTCTACACCCTGAGCATATGCCTAAATACGAGAAATATCCATGTCTAGCTGAAGTAAGACCGACATATAATTGTTAAGCAAGTACGGATCTATCCCCATAACGAACCCGTGAACCTGATCCTCCATCTTAGATACAATAGTGGGAGCATACCTAGCCAACGAATCAAACCGAACACTGTACTCTCGAACACTCATGTTACCCTGCCGAAGGGTTAAGAACCTATTAACTCTAGCCCGTCTAAGCTCTGGTGGCAGATAATGTCGAACAATGGCTTCTGTAAACTCCTGCCATACTGTTGGAGGGGCATCCTCACCTATGGACAATTCCTCAGACTCATACCAATTAACTGTAATGTCTTGGAGTCTATAGGAAGCTAGCTCAGCTGACTCAGTCGCAGTGGCCTTAATTACCCTCAAAGTCCTCTACATTTTATCGGTAAATACCTGAGGGTCCTCTATATTCGATCTGGCTGAGGGGCTAAACGAACAGGGGCGGGTGCTGGAGTTGGTGCCCCTCGAAACTCTTCTGGAGTGGGCGGGCTATGTGAAGTCTTAGATCGAATATCACTATGAGACTCTCCCCGAGCCTTGGTAACTCGTGGCGCTCGAGTAGTAGTCTCGCCAGCCACGGACTTTCCCTTCTTGGTGGCTGTAATCTTCAGAGGCATCGCTGCAAATGTAACATATCGTTATGAACATGAATTCTTATATCGCACGATTTAAGATAAGAAGAGAGGATAACATACTATATGTCTTGTAGCCTCCTGTCTATAATTGTGGTTCAGAATACACCCATAAACAAGACTCTACTAGACACGGTCTGTACACAACCTTAGGATAGAACTACTCTGATACCACTTTTCTAACGACCCAAATCGATGGGCCGCGACGAGTGACCGAGTCCTACCTGTCGAACACCCTTAAGCATGCGACTAATATATGAACATGAATAACATATGCTAAATTACGAGAATAACGTGCGTGAGGAAAACCTATCCAAAAGACATATATACATATACATGCAAAATAAGTAGGGCGAGCCGGCAAGGCTGCTATAGACAACTACATGTCAAAAATAAGAAGCCGACAACGCCACATACTACCCAACTATACATGACTATCTACAAACCTCTAAAAGAATATACAACTGTTCAAAGATGAGACTGGGCTCTATCATACCAATATATGTAAATAAACCTATCGTACCAAAATCCAAAACAGCTGCGGGTCAAATGGAGCACACCAACTCTCGCTGATCAAGGATCCTAAGAAGCAGGACCGCCTGCTTATCTACCTGTATCTGTGGGCATGAAACACAGCGTCCCCAGGAAAAAAGGGATGTTAGTACGAATAACGTACTGAGTATGTAAGGCATAAAAAATAGTACACAAAAGACATAGATGAAAGATGGAATAAAGAATTCCGCCTCTAAGCATAAATGACTTGTAAATCCTGAAAGATTTACAATGTCATGCACGTGTGTACAATTGTCATGTCATGCATGGGTATAGGTGTACATAACATCATCAAACCTCTAGGACATCCCATCATATTATCTCGTCCACTGTGGGCAAAATCATCAACATGTACCAGCTGATCAGGTGGTGGTGCGTATATAACGCCGTAACCTTTTCCCCTATCCCATATACATATAATATGCGTGTATATAACGCCACCTAGTCATGGGTCAATGTACATGTATAAATGCAAGAAATGCATAAGAAATATGTTAATAAGATTTTCTCGATCTGTCATAAACATAATATGTCTGTGGGATAAATTTTATCAAATACGTATTTTTATGACACCCATGAATAGAAGATATAATAATAATAATTTACATGGGGACAAGAATATATACACCCCTAATATTTCTATGAATAGTCATTTATGGAAATTATGCATTTGCTCGTTTCGTTCGTGTCGTATAGATCATGCCCAAAAGAAAGAAGGGATAGCCTTAGCATACCTGAACCGATTCGTTTAGAATTTGCAATTTACTCTTTATAGAATCAACAACCAACGTTATCTAATTTTGGTATGGAATTGTTATGCCCTTTGAAGAACTCACGTTTATGAAGAACTCACGTTCTTAATACTTAAATAGGCTCTCTGTGCTTAGATGAATATGTGACTAATGACTCATGTTTCTAAGACTTAAAGATGGATCTCTTTCATTAAATGAATAATGTGACTCATTTTATAAGACTTGCCAAATTATCACATCTCTTAATCTTGCCACATATATTAATGACTTAAGAGTCATACATGGGCATGGGGGTGCTGCCACATGGGGGGAGGGATAGTCTTATCCAACCATTCCTTAATTAAATAGTTAATCTCCATTTAACCAATAATAAACTAATTACCCATATAATTAAGAAATATCTCAAATTACTTAATATACTACTCCCTTTTAATACACTTTACGTACCCTACTATCGTAGTCATGCAGTACCTTGTATAGCACTAATCCATAAATACTGGGTATTATGGCTCGGACCGTATTTTATCCCAAATCGAAAACCTTCAACGAAACTCACTTTCTTTAATTCGTTTACCCTTTATCCTTCAGGGCACTTACTTATCCCTTGTTATAAAATAGAATAAATACGTATAACCTCAAGACAATCTCATCCCCGAGCTTACGTCGATTAACTGACGATGAAACGTTAACGTACAAAAATGCGAGATGTAACATAGGTCATACTATACCAAACTCTATGTTACTCTCGTTGCTAATCCCATATGTATAAATCTAAATCCTTTAATGCTTCCTCATTACTGTTCATCTTAAGAATGACGGCCTAATCTTATCTCATAATTTCTAACTTTTATCCAACCATTGTTGATTCACCTCAATATCGATCTACAATCTACCACAGATAACTTGAAACCTCTTGCGTAATCATTAGGGCTCATGTTGCATCGAGGAACATTTGAAGTGATTTTCTTGATCCACCTGGGGGCGATACCATACGTCCATAACCATATTTCATAGCACCTAATGTGATTCACCTTACGTGGGTATTTTAATCATGTACAATTCATGAAATCCCCCTTTTTTGTTCTTCAAATCATTAGTCAATCGAAGGCCCAAACGTCATCCTTTATCTATCTGAACTACAGCCTTATTATACTACCAGGGCAGCATTCCATCTCTTCTAAATGCTATTAGTCTTAGACTCCTTTGAGTTCATTCAAGCTATACTGAACTTTCTATAACTTAGAGAAACCATCAGCTCTCTTATTTTCATGGGCTTAATTCTGAAGACTTATCCATTCTCGTCACCCTATCACTCGCCTTTTCTTTATCCTTACTCATGTCTTCCTAAAACCTTGTCGCTCTACCATACATTAGCTTGTGACCTGTCCATATATATTTATACTACTCACAACCTTCCTTCAACTTGCTTGTACCATAGATTTCCTTATGTTATTCTGTAACATCAAGCGAGACATCACATCATCTATAACTCTTCTTTACTCTTTTAACTAGACCTCTCGATACATAGAAACCATATGCTGGAAAATATGCCATTGACGACGCTGCTATCATTCCTGGATACTGAATCCCAGCGCTTCTAGCCATCTATCCGAAATATGGACAATTCAAAACCTTTTGTATTTGAATATCTCGTACGTTGTACACATTTACCTTACTTACCTTACAATCTTGCCATATCTTCTATATCTTTCGTGACCTCCCTTCCACATAGGTATAATTCACATCTACAACTTGAAGCTCTATTATAATACTTGCACTCTGGCGCATACACAAACTGGTGGGAGCTTCATACTGATATCTTATGAGGCTGGTTTTCATCTAACTGGTTTTATCGTAAAGCCGTTATAGAATATAGTTGTTGTACTATCTCTCTTGTAACTCTGATACTAAGAGTGATTCTGCAATGTTCTCAACCACTATTTCTATAATTTTCTGGGTCTAATAATCAGAATCCTGATTTACTTAGTTGATGTAGCTCATTAGTTTCCTCTTCCTTCTGATCAGCCTTTATGTAGGCTTAAGCTATCTTCCGATCTTTGGCTCATGGTATTAGTTATTACTTTAGCCTTTCATGGGCGGTATGGAATATCCAAGATACAATCTTCTAACAATTCAATCCTTTATCTATGACCTGGACACAATGTAAGGACCAGTGAAAATTTTCCTAACAACCGGGGTTCCATGATGACGGGGTAGGCATAGAGGTTAAAAATAGTAGAAATTATTCATGGCGTGCTTGCGAGTCACGGTTTAGGCTTTGTGGATCGAACAGTATGCTGGAGAGTTGAAGGAAAATGTTGGGCAGAAGTAGGCATTTGTGCGGCCCATTCTGCAACCATAAAACAACTCTGTAGACCACAGAATGGTCGCAAAGTGGGGCAGTTTTCTGGGTCATCTCGACGTCATTTTTGCGGCCCATAATGCGACCGCATAACCATTTTGCATGCCGCGCTCGTGTCGCATATCGATCTTTGAGATTTTTGGAGGGAGGTTCTGCGGTACATTATTGTAAGGACCTGTAAAACTTTTAACCAAACACTCGGGGTTTTGTGGTGCCAAGTTAGATTCATGCGTTTGAACAGTACCCTACGGATTGAGAGGAAACTATTTCGCTGAAGAACGCATTTTTGTGGCCCATTATGCGGCCGCATAATCACTTCGCGAACTGCATAATGGCTGCAGAGTGAAGTAGTACGTTGGCCAGTTTGAGGTCAACTTTGCGGTCGATTATGCGACCGCATAACCGCTATGTGGACCGCATGTCGATCGCATAATCCCCCTTTGGTTTTTGAGGAGGGAGTTCTACGGTGCATTATGCGACTGTAGAACGAGTATGCCGACTGCAAACTGGTCGCATACCTGAGCCGTAAGTTTAGGCCCCTGAGGGCCATTTTTGCGGTCACTTTGCGGACCCCCATTCCGTTAAAACACCCACTTTAGTCTATTTTGAGCTCCTTTTCTGATACTATAGAGTGAGAGGGAGCCTTAGAGTGAGAAAGTAACCCTTATCAATTATTCTTCAATTCTTGCTTGAAACTTTGAAGATTATCAAGGAAAGAAATCTAGGCCTTCATCCTAGAGGTAAGAATCTATACCCTAGCCCTAAATTTTTGAAACTTATACTAAAAATGAGTAATTAATAAGATGGTCGATGGGTATGAGGGTTGTTTATCTTGCATGCATGTGTGGTAAAAAGAGTGTGGAAAAGGGAACTAGAACCATGGATGTTTTCCTAATTTGGGTTCAATTTGTCTATTACTAAAATAGATTGAGGTTGCTAAATGTTCCGGATAATTATAGAGTCTAAATAAGAGTAATTGAGGTATGTATGGCTAACTCTCTTCTTCCTAGAATCGAACTCCTGGTGTCCGAATATTTGGTGTAAGTTCCGACTTGATCATTCTAGAATTGTTTGCCTTAGTGTGTTGGGTTGGAAGATTCATGTTTCCTAATTGTTTTAGATGTTTACCATGTCATCATGCTATATGAGAAAGTGACTATGATTTTCCAAGATCCTTCGCTTATGTGTGAAATGCCTTATGTGATGGTACTTATCGACATGAATGATGATATTATTTGAACAAATAAAAAGGGAAAGGCTTGAATTGTAAAATGTGCCCAATTTCCAAGAAGTACTTAATAAATGAGGTTATTTGTACCATCTAGTGAAGATGGGAAAGAAATGAGAATTGAGTGGACATTTGAAAGAGGTTATATTTCAAGTGAGATGGCTTAGCCGATCGGGCCGAGATCAGACTCCATGTTGTACGCATGGTGGCATTCGTTTTGGAATCATTGAATTACATTGTGGATATGGATATGTCTCACTTGAGATGGCTTAGCCGGTCGGGCCGAGACCGGACTCCGCGTAAAAACACGGTGGCATTGGGAGTTGTGGCTTGGCACTAAAGATTATTAAACTAAAAAATGAAAAGATTGAATTGGAAACTACGTGATCCTTACTTGGTGTTTTCTTTGTATTCCTATGAAGTACTTATTGATTATTATGACTGCCTTCTCTTTGTTTCACTGTTCATTCTACTAAGATTAGTGTTTGACTTACATACTAATTACTATTCAACAGTACTAACATCCCTTTTGTCGGGGGTGCTACATCTTTGAATGGATATAGGTGGTTCCATCGCAGATAGTGCCGATCGCAGATAGTGGCGCTCTTTTTCTCTCCTCACAGCAATTTTGGTCAGCCCCATTTCTCCTAGAGGTCATGAAGTCTTTCTTCTGTACAAGTTTTTATATTTTGAGGTACAGCCGGGGCCTTGTTGCCGGCATTGTAATGTTTCTCTTTTGTAACTTTAGAGGCTCTGTAAACGTTTATATGGGTCATGTATGTATGTTGGGGTGGTCGTTGGAGCGAGTTTTATTTTGGAAATTTAAATATGGCGTAATGCATAAAATGAAAATACAAAATGAATTAGCAACGTTTATACACTTATATAACTGATCTCTCCCCTGTTTTACAAATGGTGACGCATTCACTTTTTCGATCATGAATGAGTCTGGTAGAAAAGGTTAACTAGGCTTGCTCGACCGGGTTTACTCGGTTGAGCGCCGGTCGCGCTCCCGGGGTTGGGTCATGACAAACTCGGTATTAGAGCCTAAGGTTTTAAAGTGTCCTAGGATGTCTCGGAGCCGTGTCTAGTAGATCCCTTCTTATCGGTGTGTTGTCGACCACATCTATAATTAGGGGGCTACATGGACATTTAAGAATGATACCCTTCATTGTTGTTCTACATCGTGCGATAGAGGGGAACGTGAGGTTGTTTTCCCCTAACTCGTGCATTGTTCTAACTTTCAGTAAATGGCACCTAAGAAAAGAGCGAGAATTGGCCAAGAAGCCAATGCCACACCAGGAGTGGTTGTTGACCCCCTACTTGATAATGCGGGTGAGGATAATCCCCCTACTATCACACTGCCTGATTCATCTACTCTGGAATAGACCACCCCAGTTCTTACACCCGTGAAGGGTGCCACAATCCCTTTCCCCGATATACATGTTCCACCGACAGCCCCAGCTCCTGGTCCCGGTATTTCTGATGGGGATCTTGGGGGAGCTATTCAGATGCTGACTCAGTTAGTAGCTTCTCAGGCCTAGAGGTCAAATGTTGCACCCACCTTATTTAGCTCGCAAGAGAATTCTTCTAGTTCCAGGGTAAACAGGTTCCTTTAGTTAGACCCTCCTGTGTTCACAGGTACTGATCCCAGGGAAGACCCTCAGGATTTCATTGATGAGATGCATAAGACTCTCCGAGTTATGCGTGCTACTGAAGTAAAGGGAGTAGAGTTTGCCTCTTATCATCTGAAAGGGGTGGCATATTCCTGGTTTGAAATGTGGGAAGATTACCGGGAGGAGGGGAGCCCTCCGGCGAGATGGAGTAAATTTGCGGATGCCTTCATAGACCATTTCTTTCCTGTCGAGACTAAGGCAGATCATGCTGTGGAGTTTGAGACCCTTAAACAGGGTAGTAGGAATGTGTTGGAGTATCACATGGAGTTCGTGCACCTGTCAAAGTATGCTGTTCATATGTTGCCGACTATGGAGGCAAGAGTGCGTCGATTTGTGCAGGGCCTTAGCCCTTTGGTTATTAATGAGGCTGCCACAACTGCTCTAAATTCTGACATGAACTATGGGAGGATGGTGGCACTTGCCAAAGCTACGGAGGCTCGAAAGTTAATGCTCAGGATGGAACGAGAAAGTAGTAGTAGGGCCCGATCAGCGGGCAACCTTGGGAACTCATTCGGAGGTGGGAGATCAGCTTCTCGGGGAGGATCATCAGGGCCATCCCAGTCTTATGCTCAGTCTTCAGCTAGTGCCCCGCCATCAGGGCATGGTCAGCAGCAGGGAAGTTGCTTTAGGCCGGATCAGGGCAGCAGGAGGTCCCACCATTAGGGCCGATCTGGTTAGAGATTCCAGCAGCAGCAGAGGGCCCCATGCCCTAAGTATGGGAGGATACATTCTGGAGTCTACTACCTGGACATACCAGTATGTTACAAACGCCTAATGAGAGGCCATATTCAAAGGGAGTGTCGTGCATCCCGTCAGGGTGCAGGCAGGGGTACAACTCAGTCATCCAGCCCTAGAGCTTCCACGTCTTCAGCACACCCTCCAGCTCGAGGCTCTTCAGCACCCGCAGAGTGTGGTGCAGCTAGGGGTGGTGCACAGAGTTTGGGAGGACCCAGTCGATTCTATGCTATGAGTGGTCGACAAAGTGCAGAGGCTTCCCCAAATGTCGTCACAGGTATATTGACCGTTCAATCTCATGATGTGTATGACCTTATTGATCCTGGATCATTTTTGTCCTATATTACTCCTTATGTTGCTACGAGCTTCGGGTAGAACCGGAATAGCTACATGAGCCGTTCTTTGTATCTACCCCAATTGGCGAGTTTATTACGGCCGCGCGGGTTTATAGAGATTGTGTTGTCACGATGCATGGTCGGGATACCATGGCCGATCTAATTGAACTAGGGATGATTGATTTTGATGTAATAATGGGAATGGATTGGCTTTATTCATGTTTTGTTTAACTCGATTGCCGAGCCAGAATCATGAGGCTTTAGTTTCCTAAAGGACAACTGTTGAGTGGGAGGGGAATAATATTATGCCAAAAGGTAGGTTTATTTCTTACCTTAAGGCCACAAAGATGAGCAGGAAGGGGTATATTTACCATTTTGTCAAAGTTACGGACACCACTGCTAGTGAGTGAATTCCCTGATGTATTTCTAGATGAGCTCCCTGGAAATCCTCCAGACAGAGAGATTGATTTTGGGATTGATGTGATGCTGGGCGCGCAGCCTATATCCATTCCACCTTATAGAATGGAGCCGGCAGAATTAAAAGAGCTAAAGGAACAACTAAGGTATTTGCTAGAGAAAGGTTTCATCCGACCGAGTGTGTCGCCTTGGGGCGCACCGGTTCTCTTTGTCAGGAAGAAAAATGGATCGCTGCAGATGTGTATAGATTACTGGCAACTCAACAAAGTCACAATCAAAAACAAATACCCATTGCCCAGAATAGATGATTTGTTTGATTAATTACAAGGTGCTAAGTTCTTATCCAACATTGATTTGCGGTCCGGGTACCATCAATTGAAGGTAAGGGAGTAGGATATTCCGAAAATAGCTTTCAGAACTCGGTATGGCACTTTGAAGTTTTGGTAATGTCTTTCAAGCTAACAAATGCCCCGGCGGCTTTTATGGATCTTATAAATCGAGTCTTCAAGTCGTTCCTCGACTCCTTTGTGATAGTATTCATTGACGACATCCCTGTGTATTCACGAAGTTGAGAGGATCATACTGGTCACCTCAGGGCAGTTCTGCAAACTCTTCATCAACACCTATTGTATGCAAAGTACCCGAAATGTGAATTTTTGCTTGAATCAGTTACATTCCTGGGTCATGTCATCTCCGGATAAGGGATTAAGGTTTATCCTCAAAAGTTTGCAGCGGTGAAAGATTGGCCTAGACCTACTACACCAACAGAGATCCGCAGTTTCTTGGGTTGCGCCAGGTATTATAGGGGTTTCTCCACTCTTGCCTCTCCATTGACTAAATTGACGCAGAAGGCGGTTAAGTTCCAGTGGTCCGATGCTTGTGAAAGGAGCTTCCAGGAATTGAAATCCAGATTGACTTCGGCGCCAGTATTGACCCTGCCAGAGGGTACCGAGGGGTTTGTGGTATATTGCGATGCTTCAAGGATCGGTATTGGGTGTGTATTAATGTAACATGGTAAGGTTATTGCATATGCTTCAAGGCAACTTAAGAAGCATGAAAAGAACTATCCAACTCATGACTTAGAGCTTGCGGTGGTGGTTTTTGCATTAAAAATTTGGCGTCATTATTTGTATGGAGTCCATATAGATGTATTCACGGACCACAAGAGTCTTCAATACATCTTCAAACAGAAGGAATTGAACTTAAGGCAGAGAAGGTGTCTTGAATTGCTCAAAGATTATGACATTAACATTTTATATTATCCGGGGAAAGCTAATGTGGTGGAGGATGCTCTTAGCCAGAAGTCTATGGGTAGTTTGGCTCACTTGGAGGCATGTCAAAGGCCTTTGGCCCGGGAGGTTCACCAGTTGGCCAGTTTGGGAGTTTGTTTTGCGGACTCTAATGAAGGGGGAGTGATTGTGTGGAATAGGGTGGAATCATCGCTTATGACGGAGGTCACGGAGAAGCAATACAATGATCCAGTGTTGGTACAGCTGAAGGAGGGGATTCATAAAAACAAGACTACGTCCTTTTTCTTTTGGCGTGGATGACGGTACATTACAGTACCAAGGGCGACTATGTGTTCCAA
>AWOL01S0008730.1:0-15708 GCA_000715115.1 Nicotiana otophora
TATATATAGGGTAAATATTAATAATAATTTAAAAGGTCAATTATTAATATTAGTATTTTTTTTATTTTTTTTATCTTTATTATAAAATAAAATAAATTAAAAAACTGAAAAAAAATTAAATATTTTTTTAAAACAATTTCGGATGGGAATAAAAACAAAAATAAGAAACCTAGAAATATATAATTAAAAAGTAAAGGTAAAAGTAGGTGAAAAGTATTTAATAAAAAAGTAAAAGAAAGTGGAAAATTAAAAAAAAATAAAAGTAAAAGAATGTGGAAATTTTAAAAAATGAAAAGTAAAATAAAGTTAGAATTAGAAAATAAAAGTAAAGGTAGCTGAAATTATTTTTAAAGAAGATGTAAAAGTAAGTGGAAATTAAAAAAAGAAAAGTAAAATAGGTGGAAATAAAAAAGAGAAAAGTAAAAGTGAGAATTTAATTATAATAAAAGTAAAAGTGAGAAATTAAAAACAAAAGTAAAGGAAAGTGGGGAATTATTTATTTTTTAAAAAGAAGAAAAATGGGAAGTATGAATTCTTTTTAATTAAAAAACATAATTAAACAAAATCTGAAAATTTCGAAAGTTTTTCTATAAATAGAAGAGAAATGTGAGGAGAAAAAAAAGGAGGGATAATAAAAAAAAAAAAGAGAGAAGGGAATTGAGAGATTTATTTTTGTTTCTTCCGCGCTAAGGGAATTTTTATTCGTGTCATTCTTTCTTCCTCTTTCTTTCGAAAATCCAGCCTAAACTTCCAGCAGAAAACCAACACCTAACATTTCATCTTCTTCCATGAACCACCAACTGAAACATACCCAAACACTAAAACAAAAGAGTTTCAGTCGAGGTTCTCGGTACCGTTTTCGGTTGTGGTTAGTTCGTACAAAAATCCAGCAGAGCTTTGTTCTTGTTGTACCGAAAAATATTTTGCTATTGAAAGGTCCATTTCTTGTTCTCCGGTTTTAGGATTCCAATTCATATTATGTTTGCTATAAATTTGAATTTGTTTTTTTCTTTTTTTTCTTAAGGATTGATTCACGATTGGTTTACTATTTCACTTGTTATTTTTGACGGATATTTTAGCCTAATTGCTTACTGTTTTTAGTTTTAGTTAATTAGCATGCCTTGAATTCCTTGGTTAATTCTTTTGGTGTTAAGACGTGAGTTTTGCTTCACTTGTGTCATTATTTTGGAATGATTGTTAGTGCTAAGAATATGGGCTTAAAGCTTAACTGGTACATGAATTATTTCCTAATTGGGCCATACACTAATATCTTGAAAGATGAGTTGGACATTCATATGAAATGATTGGGCTTTAGGAATAACTTTTTTAATGATAAGAACGGTTGGATTAATTAATGTATTACTATCAGTTGGGACATATTGTTATAGATTATAAGATGAATTGAAAGAGCCTTTTGGTCATCAAGTCCTAAATTATCCATTAGCAATTAAGACTTGTCATCCACAAATAAATTTCATAATCTATGGCCTTCACAATAATCTCAAATTAGTTTAGGAAGATAGACTCATAAACATTCGTAGTTTGCTTTAGGCGTGATTAATAAATTATTGTGGCCATGGGTACGGTTCTCGTGGCATGGTCACGATACGTAAATCCCAATTCGAGTGTGCGTTTCACGTGACTCGACTATAACTTCAAATAATAATAACAATAAACATGTTGTAAATCGCGAGTGCGTTGCACGTGACACGGTTCACAGTGTGTGTAAAAATAATAAGTGCGTGACATCGCAACTTATTTAATTAAATTCCATAAATATTAAAAGCGGTTAGAAAGTAAAAAATTCACAATAGGTTTTAGAACATATAATAAATCAAAAAATTAGGCCAATTATTAATTGTTAAGCGACCGTGCTAAAACCACGGAACTCAGGAATGCCTAACACCTTCTCCCGGGTTAACAAAATTCCTTACCCAATCTTCTGTGTTCGCAGACCAAAAATAGAGTAAAATTTCCTCGATTTGGGATTTAAAATAAACCGATGAATTGGGACACCATAACAAATATTCCAAGTGAAGACTCTGATTAAATAAATAATCTCATTTCGAATAATGTCACTTAAATTGGAAATATTCCCCTATCCCAACTCCCATTTCCCCCGGGAAAAAGGAGGTGTGACAGTAATGACCCGATCGGTTGTTTTGAGCTCTAGCGTCATTCGGAGGTTTAAGGCCCTGAGTAGCTTCACTTCAGGTATTACGACTTGTACGCGTGGTCGGAATTTAATTTCTAGAAGTTCAGAGTTGATTTGGAAAGCAAATTCTAATTTCGAAAGCCTTAAGTTGAAAAATTTGACTAAAGTGCGATTTTTGAGTAAACGACCTCGTAATCGGGATTTGAAGGTTCCAACAGGTTCGTATGATATTTTCGGACTTGGGGTATGTCCGGATCGGGTTTTGGATGGGGCGAGAGGGTTTCAGCGCCTATTGTGAAAGGTTGGCATTTTGAAAGAATTTCATAAATTTGGGTTGAAGTGTATTTCTATGTTATCGATTCTGGTATTGGGAGCGCGTCCGGAAGTAGATTTGGAGGTCCGTAGGTCATTTTGGGGTCATTTGGCGGAAGTTAGAAATTCAAAATTTTTTGAGAAGTTTGACCGGGAGTGGACTTTTTGATATCGGGGTCGTATTCAAATTCCCAAAGTTGGAATAGGTCCATAGAGTCAAAGGTGACTTGTGTGCAAAATTTGAGGTCAATCGGACGTGATTTGATAGGTTTCAGCATCGATTGTAGGAGTTTGAAGTTTCAAAGTTCACTAAGTTTGAATTCGAGGGAGATTCGTTGTTTTAGCGTTGTTTGACGTGATTTAAAGGCTCGCCTAAGTTCGTAATGTGTTTTGGGACGTGTTGGTATATTTGATTGAGGTCCCGAGGGCCTCGAATGGATTCCGGATGGTTAGCGGATCGAGTTTGGACTTGGAAGAAAAGATGAGGCAGCTGATATCTGGTATGATTGCACCTGTGTGAAAAGGGTCACGGGTGTAAGCCAATAGTTGCAGGTGCGGTTTGAGCGAAGCTGGGCAGTGACTGCAGGTGCGAACGGTTGTCCGTACCCGCGAGGTCGCAGATGCGGAGGAGCATCGCAGGTGCGAGAGTAAGGGAAGAGTCTGGGAGCGCATGTGCGAGGGTATGTCCGCACCTGCGAAGGCGCAGATGAAGAAGGAAAGGTGCATGTGCGGAGTCATTCTAGGCAGAGGGCATGCGCAGGTGTGAGGTTTTGGCCGCACCTGCGAGACCACAGATGCGGTGAAGCGGCCGCAGGTGCGAAGATCGGGCTGGGCAGAAAACTTTTAAAGCGGGGTTTGGGTTCATTTCACCCACTTTTCATTTGGTTGGGCAATATTTGGAGCTCTTGGAAGAGAGATTTTCGCCATCTATGCCAAGGTAAGTGATTGCCACCTATTGCAAGTTAAATACTTGGGTTATATAAGGATATAGACTTGAAAATTTGTAGAGATTTGGGATTTTGAAGAAAAACCTAGAAATTGGTATTTTTGAATTTTGATCACGAATTTGGGCATGCAATTGGAAAAAATTATATATTTGAGTATGTGAGGTCATGGGTAAAAGTTGTCTTCGAAAATTTTCGGAATCCGAGCACGTGGGCCCAAGGGTGATTTTATCGAATTTTCAAGCAGAGTTAGGAATTTTTGTAAATTGAATTATAATGAGTATTAGGGTATATATTTATGGGTTTGCACATTTACTGACTAGTTTTGGAGCATTGGGCATCGGTTTGAGTTATTGGAAGGGCTTGAGAGTCGGTGATGGAACTTCGGAGCAAGGTAAGTCTCTTTTCTAACCTTGTAAGAGAGAATTTACCCCATATGTAGAGTTAATTAATATGTGTTGTTATTTGTGGGGGCTACGTACGCACGAAGTGATGAGAGTTCATACGTAGCTACTATCCCTGTTTATGTCCGGGTAGTTTTAGGTTCACACCATGCTTTGTGGACACCAGTAATTGATTATATTTGTTAATTGTATCAAATGAAACCAAGTCAAGAATTTTAAGGATTTTAAAAAATTTAAGTTGAATTTTCTTTATTTTGAAAAGAATAAAGAAATAGTTATGATTTATTGATAATTTATATTTGACTGCGTAGCATGTATGATTCGCGAGCGGGGTATTTCTTCTACTACTCTCATGGGAGTAGGCCGTTTGCCTCGGCAGGTTAATAGATACATCTACGGTTCGCGCCGTTCGACCTCGACAGTGCACAGTTTACATTTATGTTGGATCATGCCGAACGTCCTCGGTGGTATTCGTGTGTGATAATAGAACTAGAAGTTCCTTTTATAATTCGTATAAATTCATTATTTGAAAGATTATTGGTTTTAAATGAAGGACGTGATCTGAGTCCTTAAATAGGGTGATGAATTGTTCAGTTATTTCTTTTTCTGATTTTTATCGTTATATATAACATGCTCAATTAGAATTTAATATTATCATATTGTTGGCCCTTAGTAAGTGTCGAAGTCGACCCTCATCACTACTTCTTCGAGGTTAGGCAGGATACTTACTGGGTACGCGTTTATTTACGTACTCATGCTACACTTGCTGCACATTTTGTGTAGGTGCATATATGTCTAGTGGCGCGCAGAGGCGTGGTCATTGCAGGACTTAGGTGAGCTGCATTCCACGTTATGAGTCCGCAGCCAGCAGAGTCTCCTTCAAAGTATTTACATTTTCCTGTCCAATTTGTATTCTGGGCAGTTGTTGTATTTTATTTTATTTTCCTAGTTAATGCTCATGCACTTGTGACACCGGGTTTTATTATGGGTTATACTGTATTTTAATATAGGAAATTATTTCCATTCGTTCTGTATATTCTATCTCTTATTACTTAATTGAAGGAAATTATGATTTCAAAATATACTAAAATGAGTAACTAAGGCAATTATTTAATTTTGGCTTGCCTGACAGTAGTGTCCGGCACCATCACGACCTTTAATGGATTTTGGGTCGTGACAAGATTGTTTCATGGTTGTGGACAGTGAAGTTGTGGCCGAAGCTAGCCAGATGATAGAATGTGTTATGATTCAGTCATTGTGGACTTTCAGAGGTTATTTATCTATCTGTGGGTGACTAGAGCTGATTTGGGAGTCCATTGGTAGGCCCAATTAGGACGTGTATTCTACACCGAGTCATATTGGTTGGCTACATACTGCTATTGTTGAGGGATGTGACATTCGGTTTTTGTTGAGCTTATTCGTGTTCTAAAATTATATGTGAGTTACTCTTCTATAATACGAGGAGTTGTGATTCGTTGGTTATGTGCATATATGGTGCAGTTCTATTGTGGCCTTATAACCGAATTTGAGCTAGAAGAGTATTGGGTATTGCTTGGTTAATGGCGTATTGGTTATATTTTTTCGGGTTTTGTGTGGCATGGTATCATTTGCATCTCCGTGGTTATGGTAATGCACTTTGATTACTTGATGTCGAATTGCGCATGGTTATGGAGTTTTAGCAGGGTGGCTTGAGGTATTTCATATGGACCAGTATTTGGATAGGGTCGCGCATTGCAGTAGAGTTATGTGGAAATATGATCCTTTGTGTTAGATTCGTGTGTTATGGTTCTATGGTGTGTGATGGGCTTAAGAATTTTGTGGTGGTGGTACTTGATGAGCTTGCGGGATGGTTCTCTTGTTTGAGTCATTTTTCATGATTGAGTACATTTGGAATATTGCTATTTGGTGCATGGATTGCACGAGTTATGGCTTTAGATTGTATTGATGTGTCATGTCACTAGAGTGGTTGTGTTGGATGAGATGAGGTCATTGGACCTAGAATGGATGCTATCGGATTTGATTGTGGTATATTTGGAAGGATAATCGGAAGTCGGCTTAGAAATTGGCTATAGTTCTTGTAGAAGGAGAGGGAGCTCCATGAGATGTTGATCTGATGAATGATTATGAATTCTACATGTTTCTTTCATCATCGGCAGTGTACGAATGTTTTAGAGCGAGGCTTTGTTTGATATGAGGTCTATTACCGGTATTGGATTTTTTTGAGCAGCTACTGTGATTTGAAATTTTTGCTATGCGTATTTAAGTTATATGGTACATCATGTGATTACATCTTGGGTTATAGATATGGCTTTGATACAGCTTGTTCAGAATTATACAGTATGTAGATGAGAAGCTCTGATCTTATAAGAAATTCTGGATGTTTGAAATTAGATTGGAAGGCTGGTGGGCTAGATCGAATCGAGAAATTTCAATTATGTTGTGTTATCGGACCTGTATGGGATAGGGTGACATGGCATCACCCCCGGGTATGTGCATGGTAAGGTTACACGACAGTTTGATGGCTTTGAGAACACTTCGCTCGATTGTTTAAGTGGGGGAGGATGTAACAACCTGACCAGTCGTTTTGAGCATATACACTTCGCTCGGTTGTTTGGGGGCATGAGTAGCTCCGTATGGTGTATTATGACTTATATGAATCGTCGATTTTGGTTTTCAGGTTTTTCGGAATTGATTTGAAAGAATGATTCTCAGCTAGAAGCTTTAAATTTGAAAGGGTTGACGAAGTTTGATATTTTAGTATTTGACCTCAGATTGGATTTTTGATGGTTCTATTAGCTCCGTTGGATTATTTTGGACTTAGGAGCACGTCCGGATTGTGATTTGGAGGTCCGTAGTAGAATTTATCTTGAAATGGCAAAAGTTAGAATTTTGGAAAGTTTGACCGGGAGTGGACTTTTTGATATCGGGGTTGGATTTCGATTCTGGAAGTGGGAGTAGGTCTGTAACGTCAAATGTAACTTGTGTGCAAAATTTGATGTCAATCGGACGTGATTTGATAGGTTTCGGCATTGATTGTGGAAGTTTGAAGTTTCAAAGTTCATTGATTTTGAAGTGAGGAGTGATTCGTCGTTTCGATGTTGTTATGTGTGTTTTGAGGCCTCGAGATGGTTTGTATTATGTTATGGGACTTGTTGGAATATTCCGACGAGGTCCCGAGGGGCTCGGGCGTGTTCTGGTTTTCTGGTGTGTGGATTGTTCTTCACGATCGCGGAGTAATAGATGCCATCGCGTAAAGGGAAAATGGAGCTGGGATGTTTCTTATTCACGGTCGAGAGGCGTAGATTTGTGTTGAAGATTGTCCGCGTTCGCGTATGAGGAATTGCGGTCATGAAGTGTTGAGGTTTGGCAGCTGGAGCTGGAGGCCTTCTTCATCGCGTTCGCGTAGTTGGATCCGCATTCGCGAAGGTCTGAGCCAGCTGTGAGTCGCGTTCGCGAGGTGTTTACCGCGAACGCAAAGTGTATTATGGTGGCAGATTATTTTATTCATCGCGAACGCGATGATTTTACGCGTTCGCATAAGAGAAATGCATGGGCAGATTATAAAGTACTCTATTTCGAGGGTTTCAGCTATTTTTACATTTTTGGAGCTATGGAGCTCGGATTGAGGCGATTCTTGAAGCAATGTTCACCATATGAATTGGGGTAAGTGTTCTATACTCATTTTTGGTTATATTTCATGAATCTATCTTCGATTTTAGCTTTTGGTTGATGAATTTTAAAGAGGAAATTGGGGGTTTTGGCCTAAAGTTTCATAAAGTGAATTTTTGAGTTTTGAACATCGAATTGGAGTCGGATTTGAGTGAAACTAGAATGGTTGGATTCTTAATTGAATGGGTTGTTGAATTTTGTAAATTTTATCAAGTTCCGAGGTGCGGGATAGGGTTGAGTGTGTTGCCGGTTTTGGGCTTTTTGATTTAAGATTTGATCTTTTTCGATCAGGATTGGTTCCTTTAGCATTGTTTGATGTACTTGAGTTGTTTTTGGTTAGTTTCGGGCCGTTTAGAGGTCGGAACGTACATGATGGCGTCTTCAGAGCATCATTTGGCTTGCTCGGCATTGGTATTGGCTTGTTCGAGGTAAGTAACTCTTCTAATCTTAGTGCTGAGGGTATGAAACACCGAAATACATGTTATGTGATTGGTATTGAGGTGATGCACATGCTAGGTGACGGGCGTGTGAGCGTGCACCATGTGAATTAGGACTCTGCTATTTCCATGGCACTGCATAGTGGTCCTACATTTTTGATATTCGTGATTTCACCATGTGATAAACTAGTTAAGCTGTCAATATGCTAGATATCATGTTTAGGCATTATGGCGATATTGTTTGGACCAATAGTGGTCATTTCTTACTATCATCTCACTGATTTCATTGATATTTCGTACTCAGTCATGTTCATGCATTCATATTATATCTCAGTCTCAATTATTTATTGATACATCATATCATTGTTGTCGGGCTACTTTCATGACATTGTGGGCTCGTGAGTGAGAATGGAGAGATTGATGACTGAGTGAGGCTGGGGGCCTATTTGTGAGGATGTTGTCACTATAGCACATGAGTTGTCTGTGCAGCACGTGAGTTGTCCATGCGATTCCTGATATGGATATTATAGCACGTGAGTTGTCCGTGGGATTCCAGATATTGATATTATGGCACGTGAGTTGTCCGTGCGGATTATAGCGCTTGGGCTGAAAGGAGCCCCTTCGGAGTCTGCACACCCCCAGTGAGCGCAGTCGACTATAAATATGGATCGGGATGCATGCCCCAGCGGGTATTGTACAGCGCTAAGTGATTGAGTATGCTGAGCATAGTGAGAGAAAATACGAGATAGTGAGATTGAGTACTCTGAGAGTGTGAGTACATGAGCTTATGATCGAGATGCATTGCATTTGACATGCGTACTTGAGATACATGCATAGAGATGCATTTCCTTCTGCTACCCAGTTTTGGGGACATATTTGATTTTACCTGTATCTTGACATGTAGGCATAGAGAAGTACTTTCCTCATGCTATCTGGAAATGAAACATCTTACTATTTGTTGAAAGGAGTTTTGGGAAAAATCACAGTTTTAAAACTTACTCGTATATTGGCTTTTCGGTAAAAGATTTCGATTTTCACTGAGATACTTGAAAAGAAATGCCTATTTTTCTGGAACTGTGAACGAACTGAGCCTTTTATTTCTGAGATTCTTCTTTTGTTATTGTACTATGCTGTTATGAACTGTGGTGGAATATTGGTGTTGTATCCGACTTTTTTGTTAGCTCGTCACTACTTTCAACTTAAGGTAAGGATTGTTACTTATTGAGTACATGGGGTCGGTTGTACTCATACTACACTTCTGCACCTTGCATGCAGATATTGACTATTGATGTTGTTGTGTTCGATGGGAGTTGGATTTGAAGATGTACCTACGTCTCGGTTGTAGCTGCCTCTTGTTCGTGGTAGCCTTAGATCTATAAAACTTTGTTTATGTACTTTTCAAACAAATGATGTATTTATTTCATTTCCGCGTTGTAAACTCTATTCTTAGAAGGTCATGATTTGTACTACCAGTTCTTGGGAAATGTATTAGATTCAGATATTTCATTACTTAATTGCTTTATTAATTGTTATTGGAATTGGTTAGTGGTTAATTACCTTACCTATCATGTTTGGTTTGGTGCCATCACGACTAGTCGGATTTTGGGTCGTGACAAATGTTTTGAAGTTGACAAAGAAGTTTCCATCTTCAACGATTGAAGTTCAAGAACTAAATGTAGTTCAAGAACATGTTAATGAATCAGTTCTAATACAAATTGAACAACAAATCAAATCCAACACAAGGTGAGCAAGTTGTACAAGAGCCTGTTAGCAGGTCTACATAAGAATGTAACATACCAACTAGATTGAATCTAATGGTACAAGATGATGTATTAAATGAGGTTGATCATAATGATGATGGCCCTAAGACTTATAAAGAGGTGATACAAGGTTCTGACTATAAGAAATGGCAAAAAACCATAAAATCCGAAATGGAATCCATGAAGAAAAATAAAGTATGGGCTTTAGTTGAACCTTCAAATGATATAAAACATATAGTGTAATATTCGTTTTAACAAGACAATTGAAAGGTTCAATTTTGTTAGATGCGAAAAAGAACCTTGTGTGTACAAAAGGGTTAGTGGGAGCACAATTATACTCTTAGTAGTGTATGTTGATGATATATTACTCACAGGGAATGATATACCGGCATTGCAAATTACCAAGATTTGGCTATCTGAATAGTTCTCCATGAAAGACTTGGGAGAAGCAACTTATATATTGGGAATGAAGATCTATAGAGATAGATCGAGGAAGCTGCTTGAACTTTTCCAGTCTTTGTACATTGATACTAGTTTGAAAAAGTATAACATGGATAATTCCAAAAGAGTGAGTGTATCAATAGGCACTGGAATTACTCTCAGTAGGGAGGATTGTCCTAAAACACCTGAAGAGAGAGAACACATGAGTAGGATCCCATACCCTAGTGCAGTGGGAGCTATCAAGAATACCATGACATGTACACGTCCAGATGTGGCTTATGCACTTGGAGTGACTGGCTGATATTAGGCAAATCCTGGTGAGGAACATTGGAAGGTGGTGGAGACCATTCTTAAGTACTTAAGAAGGACTAAAGACCAATTCCTCATTTATGGAGATTCTGAGTTGAAACTTGAAGGTTATACTGATGCAAGTTTCTCTTTAGATAGAGATGATAGCAAATCTATTTCTGGTATATATTCACCTTAAATGGTGGTGCAGTAAGTTGGAAAAGTTCCAAACAAACTACAGTACCTGATTCAGTGACTGAAGCAGAATATATAGCAGCTAGTGAAGCTGCTAAGGAAGCAGTATGGATGGAAAACTTCTTAACATAACTTGGTGTGATTCCTTCAATAGAAGGTGAATCTCCATTATTGTATTATAATTCTGGAGCCATTGCTCAAGCAAAAGAACCAAGATCACACCAAAAGAAAAGAATTCAAATACGTTCTGTGAAGGTATCACTTGATAAGAGAAATCATTAAACGTGGAGACGTTGAGATTCAAAAGGTTGATGGAATGGAAAATGCTGCAGACCAATTCACTAAAGCTCTTGGCGCAAAGGAGTTTGCAAAGAACAAGTGAAATTGGGAATAAAGTACAAGTGGGTTATTGTTAGGGATATAGTAGATATGACCTAGATCCAATCTCATTTTTAATGATTTGAACATATTTTTGTGAACGTTATCTGATATAAAAATATATGACATTTGATATTTTTTTATCATAGTTATTATTAATTGCTTGATTAATTTAATAAGGTCCTTGATTAAATTTTGAGACTTGACATCATGATGAATATCATGATAATGAGAGTAAGGTCTCTTATAATTTAATCTAAATTTGTTCTTGATCGTAAGATTATTAATTTGGATATTAGTAATCCGGTTAGATCAATATTTATGTGATTGTCATTATGGGATAAAGATTAGTTGATCTCATTAACTAAATCACCTAGATAGATGATTCATATTGAGATATGATCATTGAACCGATTCATTGGATAATTCCTAATGGTTAGAATTACCATAAACTGTCAATAGGATATTCTCTTGAAGAATGTAATGTAAGAATTTCCTTTGACCTCAGATCATCATAGTAATTGACAAGTTATTTATTGTGCTTTGATACTAGACATCTATGGCCCTAGGGCGATAGTTGAAAGGATATTGGGTATGATTAAATGCTTGTAGAATTAGTGATTGATCAAGATGGAATCTGCCAACTCTTGGTAATGAGTCTAAGCTCCATGTTGTCATAAATTATAAACGACCAGACTAAGACCTTGGCCAGGGCAATTGAATAAAAGAAGAAAAGAGTTTCTTAGACGATTCAATGGTCGATTATATTTGACATGAACACGTAGTTGGTCTCCTATTAGGATTTGACAGTTGAACCATATCCTAGGGCGACCCAGAGCTATAAGGACAGAATGAATTACTACATTATTCTTCTACTGGTTCTTGAGAGTAAATTATATACTTCACTCTATCCAGTCGTTAAGGAGTGTTGCTAGACGCCACGCTTGATTAGTATATTGATATGATCAATTTACTACTGGTTTAGTATTGAACCTATGGGATCGCATGCTAACGAGTGTTCTGATCTTTGCTAAAAGATTAATTACTTTTTTATTTGATAATTAAATTAAAGAATTTAATTAGTCAAATAAATTTAGTTATTAGTTCAAATGAAATATTATTATGTTCTTTGCTAGCACATAGGATATAACTAATATTGTGAACAAGTTGAAATTTTCTATTTGGAATAGAAAATTAAAATTATCTCTTGGTTGAAATATATATATGATATATATAATTAATATTTATTTGTACAAAGTATGCATATAATATATTAATGAAAACTTATTTGATAAATCCAATATAGAATTGGATTGATACAAAAGTCCAAAAAGGACGTGAGGCTAAGTTAAACCCATTAAGAATGGGAGTGATATTATTTAATATAAAATATTAACTAATTCTCATAATCCAATTCAGTTTGGAATTGAATTGAAACGTCCATAAAGCTATCGATGGCACACGTTATTCCATTAGGAATTAGATATACGGTTTTTCCAATGGAAAAAGTTCCGTAAGTTTATTTTTGGAATAAACTATTACCCTAAGTAAATAATTACCTCAACTAAATAGTAATAGGATTTATATGTGATGTTATATAAAGGGTGATGGAGAAAATTTGTCATACCAAGTCTTGAAAAGAAAATCACTTTGTGAAAGTGAGAGTGCAATACAAAGCCAAGAGAGAAAATACAATTACAAGAAAAGTGTTTTCTTGTTTTTCTATCTTTGAGCTGAGATTTTTGAAAAACGTTTCAACGCAATATTTCATTCAATTTGTTCACGGGTTTCATTGATCAAAGAGTTGATAGCAAGGTTTAGTCTCGGTGTGGATACGCATAGAGTCTTCGCACTATCGAAGAAATATTTGAAACGAGACTCTCTTCACCAGGTATGTCTTAGATTCGATCTTTGACATGTAAATAAATTTTAAACACGAAAAGATCTGCCTAGGATTGTTATTGTCTTCCGCTGCGTGTTACAAACATTTATATGCAATCCAACAACCGTGTATATCTCTTCAGTGTTCTTCTTTCATCTTCTACTCTTCCCCGCTGCCTACTACTGCTAATACTTTATGGTATTATATTTTCCTTCCATTTTTTTCATTTGTCACCTCATTATTATCTTCTTAAAGCTCTCATATCTTATAAGTTTTACGTTACAATTGCCTTCTTTTTCAGACATGCCTCATTTCCCCTATAATGGAACCATGCATTAACTCAAAAAGTAGAATCATTAAAAACAAAAAACTACGTGGTAATAAGCAGAAGACGAATCAAAGTGAAATCATCAGGGGAATGAGCTAGTAATATACGTTTTTGGCTATAGAGTTGATTGATAAATTTGTGGAACGAGATAGAATTTATGTCACGACCCGAAATTCTCACCTTCGGGATCGTGATGGCGCCTAACATTTCACTTGTTAGGCAAGCCAACGTTAGAATAATATTAGCCATTATTAAATAATTTTAAATTAATTAATAACAAAAAAATAAATGCGGAAATAAAGTCTGAAATAGAGTGAACAATCCATAATAACAGCGATGTCTTAATACCATCCCAGAACTGGTGTCACAAGTGAACGAGCTACTAGAATAATACAAATAAAGGTCTGAATAAAAATGAAGTTGTCCGAAAGAAATACACAGCTACGATAAAGTGGAAGGGGTCTTCAGAACTACGAATGCCATGCAGTTATACCTCAAGTCTCCTGCGAATAGCTGAATGCGAGAAAATCTATTGTACGTCGCTGGGATCAACTCCAGTATCTGCACAAGAAGTGCAGAGTGTAGTATGAGTACAACTGACCCATTGTAACGATCCGGCCGGTCGTTTCGAGAGTTATAACCCCATTTTCCCATTTCTACTTCTTTTTGTGTTATTAAACTATATTATGTTATATCGGGTTAGTTGGTTCGGGTCCGGAAGGCACTTAGAGTGAAATGAGACACTTAGTC
Organism: Nicotiana otophora; assembly: GCA_000715115.1. Lineage (NCBI taxonomy): Eukaryota > Viridiplantae > Streptophyta > Magnoliopsida > Solanales > Solanaceae > Nicotiana > Nicotiana otophora. The sequence continues at coordinate 13,944 of AWOL01S0008730.1, forward strand.
TCATAATTGAAAATTTTAAGTTATAAAAGTGGACCGGATATGGACTTATGTGTAAACGACATCGGATTTGAATTTTGATGATTCCAATAGCTCTGTATGGTGATTTTGGGCTTAGGAGCGTGTCCGAAATATTATTTGGAAGTCCGTAGAGGAATTAGGCTTGAAATGCCGAAAGTTTTATTTTTGAGAAGTTTGACCGGGGTTGACTTTTTGATATCGGGGTTGGAATCCAATTCTGAAAATTGAAATACCTCTGTTATGTCATTTAGGAATTGTGTGCAAAATTTGAGGTCATTCGGACGTGGTTTTGTTAGTTTTGTCATCGGTTGCCGAATTTAGAAATTTAGAAGTTCTTAGGCTTGAACAATTGTTTGTCACCAGTCATATGTCTGGAACATGCGCTATCAAAATACCATTTTCCTTTTCTATTCCACTTGCGTTGTTCCTGCAATAAAAAGTTACTTGTGTTTAGGTACCAAGCTTGCTTTGGTCCTAAATGGTTAGTACTCTGAGTGTTAGCTTGACTTGAGGTCTTGGATCGCCAGACCCATTTCTTGTTGTTCTTAAGCCTGCAATGGTTAGAGGAATGAGCATATTTTCCACAGTAAAACCATGAGGGTTTTTTAGAATTTTCATAGCCTTTCTCTTCTTGGATTCTAAATTTGCAATGATTAGATTTGTGCCCAATTTTACCACAGTGAATACATGAAGAAGGATTTCTAGTTGGAAATTTATGAAGAACAGATTAATTTGATTTAACAGAACTATAACTGGTGGATTTTCGTAATCCACTTAATTGAAGTTGAAGTTCATTAACTTCCTCTTGAAGCATATCCCTCTCAATTTCACATAGTTCTAATTTCAACGCCCAATCTTTCTTTTCTCTTTGGAATTTTCAAAGCTCATTTAGAATTTTCTCAATATCTATAAGAGCAATATCGATAAATTCTTGAAGTTCATGACAGTTTGGACATATAGGAAGACGTACCTCACTTGTATCTTCGTCATCCATAAGACCGAGTTCACCTGAGTCTTCATCGCTATCATCAATGATGGCCATGAAGCATATGTTGGCGATTTCTTCTTGATCAGATTCTTCTTCATCACTCCAAGCTCCAAAAGATTTCTTCTTTTGAAAGTTCCGGCTAAGTTTCTTTAATTAGTTCAGGACATTCTGCTTGGATGTGTCCATGTTTCCGACACTCATAGCATCTTCCATCGTTTTTGTCGTTATCATTGTTCATCTTATCTTTTATGAAGTTTGATTTGCCTCTTCTGCTGTATTTATTCTTCTTCATCATATTTGTTACAACTTTGGAAAGCATAGCTATGTTCATATCTTGTTCTTCTCCTTATTCTTCTTCTTCTTCATTTTCTAATTCATCCACAGTTGCTTTGAATGCGACTGTATTCTTTTTTTCTTGTTGAACATGCCTGTCTAAATGTGTTTTTTCAAACGCAATTGTCACGGCCCAAAATCTCACCTGTCGTGATGGCGCCTATCTGAATACTAGGTAACCCGACAATTCATCACAATATACATAAGTAAGGTAAGTCCATGCCCTGGGAAGTCCATCCCAAATATATAATCATCTACGCTCACTGGGGGTGTGTTTAGACTCCAGAGGGGCTCTTTCATCCCAAGCGCTATATAAAGCCAATATGGCCTACTGCGACGTGCAGTCCGATCCCATAATTATAATAAAGCCTATAAAGCATGCTGATGGCGGGCAACCCCGATCCATATAGTAATAATATATATATA